>ML382912.1:0-32215 GCA_005239525.1 Nicotiana knightiana | reverse complement strand
TGGGGGGGGGGGGGGGGACAAGATTAATGGTGTAACCTTTTCGGCAACAAAAAAGACAAAGGTATTGGTGACCCATAGCAAGAGACTCCGGGAAATCGCCAAGGACGATATCACCTTCACAGAGGAGGACGCAAATGGACTCCTACTACCACACAATGATGCCCTGGTAATTTGTTTTAATGTTTTAGATTTTAAAATTAAACGTGTTTTGGTGGACCTAGGAAGTTCAGCCAATATTATCCAATGGAGAGCTGAAACAAGCCAAGTTAATCGGAAGCATCATTCCAGCCATAAAGCTCCTCGCCGGGTTCAACTTAGCAAGTGTGACAACCTGAGGGGATATCTTGTTGCCCACAAACGTTGAAGGGGTCATGAAGACGACCTTGGTTGAAGTAATAGACGATGACATGGGCTATAACATTATTCTTGGAAGGCCATGGCTACACGGGATGTAGGTTGTGCTATCAACATACTATCAACTTATGAAATTCCCAACTCCAGAGGGAATTAAAATAATAAGAGGAGATCAACTGGCGGCAAGGGAGATGAACACGATCTTGGTTTCCAATAGTATAGGGAAGGAGCATGTGACATAGAAATTATAGGAGCCGATGCCTTCTCCCGAGAAAAATGAAGGCGACAAGGGGGAGGAGTCGTCGGAATCCTATCAAGTACCAAGATATTTCCAGGTACTAGAAACAGACACAACCAAATCCACAGCATAAGAGCTCGAACAAGTCGCATTATTCGAAAAGTTCTTAGAGAGGAAGTTCCACTAGGGGACATGATTAAACCCGGAGCTTAGGTAAGGATTTATAGAATTTCTTAAATTTAACTTTGGCTGATTTGCGTGGTCACATGCGGATATGACATGTATTCCACAAGAGGTGGTCATGCACAAGTTAAGCCTGGATCCTAGCATCCCTCCGGTAAGGTAGAAGAAATGACCTATTGCCGATGTCAGAAACAAGTTTGTCAAAGAAGAGGTAACTCGATTGCTTGATATCGTTCAATCCGGGAGGTAAAGTATACCGACTGGTTAACTAACGTCGTAGTAGTTCAAAAGAATAAAAAATTTGCATGTGTGTAAATTATAAGGATCTGAATAAGGCGTGCCCAAAAGAATCGTTCCCATTGCCAAACATTGATCAAATGATTGATGCGACGACCGGGCACGAGTTGATGAGCTTCCTCAATGCCTATTCCGGGTACAACCAAATAAAAATGAACACATAGGATCAAGAAAATACTTCATTCATAACGAACTTTGGCACATGTTGCTACAATGTGATGCTGTTCGGGCTTAAGAATGACAGAGCCACTTATCAGAGGCTTGTGAATAAAATGTTTGAAAAACAAATAGGGAATACAATAGAAGTTTACATAGATGATATGTTGTTAAGTCTTTGAACGCAGGCGATCATATTAAACACCTCCAAGAAACCTTTGATTTCCTAAGGAAGCCCAACATGAAGCTTAAGCCCGAAAGTGCGCTCAAGTAAGCTCTTGGGATTCTTGGTGTCACAAAGGGGGATCAAAGTTAATCTCGATAAAATTAAAGCCATCGAGGACATTCTCGACCAGCTATCAAATGTGAAAGAGGTTCAGAGATTGACTGGAAGAATGGACGCTTTAAGCAGGTTCATTTCCCGGTCTTCAAAAAAATGCCATCATTTCTTCTCACTTCTGAAAAAGAAGAACAACTTCAAATGGACTCCGGAATGCCAACAGGATTTGAAAGATTTGAAAAGGTATTTATCAAGACTTCCATTACTATCAAAACCAGATAAAGGAGAACAATTGCTGATTTACTTAGCGGTCTCAAAGGTAGCGGTAAGTGCCGTTTTGGTCCGTGAAGATGAAGGTACACAATATCCTATCTATTATGTTAGTAAAATTCTAACGGGAGCAGAGACTCGCTACCCGCACCTCAAAAATTGGCCTTAGCTCTCGTAGTTGCCGCTCGAAAGCTTAGTCCCTATTTTCAATGCCACCCGATAGACATGGTGACAACTTTTTCCCTGCGAAATATCCTTCACAAACCTGAACTTTCAGGTCAACTGGTCAAATGGGCAGTCAAAATGAGTGAACTTGACATAGAGTATAAACCCATGACTACAATCAAGTCACAAGTTTTAGACGACTTTGTGGCTGATTTCAGTCCCGAACTGCTGCCTTTGGCCACCAAGGAAGCAGTGATAGTATCAGAAACGACATCGGGAGTCTGGACCTTGTCCATGGACAGAGCTTCTAATGTGAAAGGGTACCGGCTCGGGGTAGTGCTAGTTACGCCCTCGGGAGAAACCCTGAGGCAGAACATAAGAACTATTCCCTTGACTAACAACAAAGACAAGTGTGAGGCTTTGATTGCAGGACTTGAACTGGCCCGGGGACTGACTCCGAGGTCATTGAAATCAAATGCGATTCCCAACTGGTAGTAAATCAGGCATATGGGATCTTCGACACCAAAGAGGAACACATGCAAAAATATGTAGTGAAAGTCCAGACTCTGCTCACACGATTCAAGGAATGATCAATCACCCACATCCCGAGAGAAGAATACACGTAAGCAAACGCTATGGACAATCTGGGCTCGTCCACGGAGATGAAGGGACCCTACCCCGGTGCTGTGATGCAACATATGCATTTGATATTGGATGTGGGCGGTTATTATGAAGTAAACATGACCAATTTGGTCTGGGACTGGAGAAATGAGATCATTGACTATCTTGAGCACAACAAACTACCCAAAGATCCCAAGGCATCCTGGGTGCTACGCACTAAAGCATCCCATTACTACTTCAAGGGAGGCCAATTGTATAGAAAGTCTTTCCAAGGCCCGTTGGCCCGATGTTTAGGAGCCTCCAAGGATAATTACATCATGAGAGAAGTTCACGAAGGAATCTATGGAAATCATTTGGGTGCGGACTCATTGGTATTAGAGCTAATTATCAGGTTACTACTCGCCCAAGATGGAACAAGACTCTAAGAAATTTTTTCAAAGTGTCAATGCCACACACCGTTGGTGCACCAACCATTAGAACTATTGCATTTGGTATTTTTGCCTTGGCCATTCATGGAATGGGGAATGGACATAGTCGGTCTGCTGCCGCCAGTTCCCGGTAAGGTAAGATTTCTTTTGATTTTAACTGACTACTTTTCTAAGTGGGTCGAAGTAGGTCCTTACCAGAAAATTGTCAAGCTCGAAGTGGTCAATTTTTGTGGGAAAATATAATTTGCAGGTTCGGGACACCAAAAAAGATAGCCTGCAACAACGAGCCACAATTTATAGGCGCAAAGGTCGCAAAATTGCTTGAAGACTTGAAAATCAAAAGAATCACATCTTCTCCATACCATCCGAGCGTAAACGGCCAAGCGAGATTGACAAAAAAAATGATTATTCAAAATCTCAAAAAGAGATTAGAAGTAGCCAAATGCAAATGGCCGAAGAGTTACCAGGAGTGCTATGGGCGTACCGAACAACGGCCAAATCAAGAACGGGAGAGACACCTTTCTCTATTGTATACGAAGTAGAAGCCCTGATCCCGATGGAAGTGGGAGAACCTACCATGAGATACATCCGGGCGCACGAAGAAGAAAACAACAAAGCATTGTTGGTCAGATTGGAGCTGCTCGACGAACGCAGGGAATCGGCACATATAATGATGGAGAACCATAAATAAATAATGGGAAGATATTATAATCGAAGAGCCAATCTCCATTACTTCAAAGTAGGTTTTAAGGAAAGTGACTCAAAATACCCGAGAGCTCAACGTAGGAAAGTTGGGTTCAATGTGGGAAGGCCTATACCGGGTTTCAGCTGTCACTGGGAAAGGGTCATATGAATTGGAAAATCAAGACGGAGTAAAATTTCCGAGCAACTTGAATGTGGCACACCTCAAAAGGTACTATTGTTGATGAACATCGCCTATACTGAAAGTATGTGCTGCTTTTTTTCCCTTCGTCCAGTTTTTGTTCCAATTGGGTTGTTCTGGCAAGGTTTTTAACGAGGCAGCAACGGAAAGCATACTACGAAGGAAACACCATCAGCATAAATAAGACTTTTAGACGACAAGTCATGGAAACAATGAACCACTACGGGACGGTTAGATAATCTTTTGCTCAGTAGCAATGTTCCTAACGGGAAATAAAGTTTGCTATCGGACCAAAGGTTACCCGACCGTTCATAAGTGCAAGCCACTGAGGATGGTTCGATAATCTTTGGCTATATAGCAAAGCTCCTAACGATAAATAAAGCTTGCTGTCAGACCAAAGATTATCGAACCATTCACTAGTGGGATCTTCAAAGGAGCAAGATTTCCAATGTTCCAATTCGCATTCTTCACATTCGAACATTGGAGGGAGAAGGGGGATGATTTGAGAACACGGTAACCTGACTGCCACATAAATTGGGACTATGAGAAATAGGGAACAGAGATGTGTCATCGGGATCGGGGATTGCGTCTAGCCCCGTAGAAACAAGTCATACAAGTTAGTCACAAGTAATGTCAATTTTCTTTTCAGCACAACGAATGTTTATGTACTTTTTGAAAATGGAAGGAATAAAGTCAAGTCCTTTTATTTTTATCTTGTTTCATGTCCAAACAATGGATTAATTTTATCATTTGAAAGTTAATCATGTACGTCAAATGCTAGTGCCGGAATGAACAGGAGACGTCCTCTTCAAGAGCACCATAAACATAAGAGGGCCCTCTCTTATGAAAACCTCACAGTAAAGGGTTAGTTCTAGAAGAATTTATGCCCAGAATCCAAATACTATCGAGAAAAAAATACACCTGAATAAAGAAAAGTATGAAACGAAAAACAAAAATTTGTGCAATGCTTAAACGAAGAACTTTCATATAACAAACGTGCCAAGAAACACAAGTACAAATGTATGAAACAAAAACCAAAGGAGAAAGAAAGAAAAAACTAAACTATTGCGTCCCCAGAACTTGGGGGAAGAGAAACGTCTTCTCCCCCAGGAGGAGAAGGTGAATCTGCCGCCAGCTCGGGATCTTGACCTTCATCATCATGCCCTTCAAGTTATTTCTCAGTTCCCAAGAACTCGGAACCGGAACCAGAAGAGTCAGTTGCATCAGGTTGAACTGGGAGTCCCCTTGGGGCAGCTGTCTCCAGCTCACGGGCCTTGGCGATCTCGACATCAAAATCAATGATGGCTGCTTTGGCTTCTTCCAAGGGTTTTCTCCTCATGCTATACATATAATATGTTTTTTCAACAATAAGGGAATTTTCTAGGCACTGAAGCTCTGACTTAAGCTGCTCAACCTTGGTCGAAAGGCTATTCCTCTCGGATCTTGTGGCCTGAAGGATGAGATCAAGGTCACGGATAGTGGAATTATCAGCTTTATTGTTCTCCATGACCCTCTTATACTTCTCTTCCATCTAGGCACGCTTATCTTCAGCAGCGTCAACTTCTTCAGTTTTGGAGTTCAAGGATGCCTCCATATTATTCAACCTCTCACTAGAAGTAGACTCGTGCCCTACAGCGCAAGAATAACATTTTTAGACCTCAGAACATTTTACCTTGGCCTCTTGAAATTATACCTTTAACAGGGTGACCTCTTGGCTGAGGGTCACCACCTTTTTCTCACCCTGCTGCAACCGAGTCTCCAACTCAATGGCTTCGGCAACTTGTGCTTCCGGTGCTGGGAGGCGAGCATTAATTTGATCCCTCTCGACCAACAGTTAATCCCGCTCGGATGTGAGTTTTTCTTTATCGAGGATCAACTTTTGAAGGCCCTCGGAAGCAAGGAAATTAGCCTACAAAGCAAAAACTCAAAGCAGAAATCATATCATAACAAGACAAGAAGAAGAAATAAGAGGAACAAATATCATACTGCCGCTGCTTTGTGCATGCCATTATTTACGATACACTCCCCTAAAAGAGAGTGTATTTTCTTCTTATCTTTCCCTGAAGCTAGAGGCTTCAGGTAATTGGCAAGTTCCACTGGCCAGGACAGCAGATGGCACTCGGTAGAGACCGAGAAGGAGACGCTCCTCTTCCTCCTCCTTTGAGGATTTTCAGGGGGGGAGGGGGGGGAGAGGGGGGGAAATAGTTATAACCCAAATTCCCATGGTCTAGGGAGGGGGGACATCCTCCTCCGGGTGTCTACGGCCGGCGGGGATGATGTAGCACTTGCTGGTGGTGAATGCATGGCTAGCGAAGAAGGAGATAAAGCTAATGGTGTTGTGGCTTGAGAAGCAACTGCGGCAAAAAATAGTGCTAGTCATTGGTTTCTCATCAACCAAATACGGAAGAGGTCCAGTACCCAGCCTCACAGTACTGGGAGCAACGACTAGGCCTCGGAAGCGAGAATTGGCATCCTCCACAATATCACACTCTCCAAGAGCGGTTGGACATCATCATCAGTTGCTGTTATTAGCTCTTCAGATTGAGTATTCTATTGAGATGATGAAGGTCATCGTCTCTGATAAGTAGGGTTTTGACCGCTTATTTTCTCTCTTTTACTTTTATTTTAGACCAAAATTGCTTAAAGGTACTCCCAAAAACTAATGAAATGTGCTTGCTTGCAGGAATGATAGAACATGAGCTAAAGAGATGAAAATCAACTCAAGAAGGAGTAATATTGGATAAGGAAACAAACAAGACTAAAAGGGCATTGTGCGGACCGCACAATATTGAGTGCAGCCACAGATCATGAAGAATACCTCTGAAAAGAAATGACATGCAAAGTGCGGACCGCATAATTCTAGTGCGGCGGCAGAAGACAAATATTAGAGAGATGGTATTTTAAGTTCAAGAAGAAATGCGGACCGCACCATTTTTGTGCGACCGCATAATTAAGAGCGTGGCCAAACTCATTTTTAAACGGTCCGCAGAAGTCTCAAACAGCCAAAGCCCAAGACCAAGTAGTGCGGACCGCACTATAATTGTGCGGCCGTAGAAGCAAGAGTGCGACCACACTCATAAAAGTGTGATCCGCAGAAGTTGAAGGAGCGGACGCAATCCAGAATTGTGCGGCTGCAGAACTGGAACCTGTCAAGACAAGTTTCATTGTGCGGCGGCACAACCTTAGCAGGGGCAATTTTGTTAGATATTTTCAACTTAGTATAAATAGAACTTTTTGTCATTTTAAGGTCAAGTTTTATTTGAGGAGAGCACCTGAGCCGTTTTCTTTACTGTTTTGAGTAATTTTGCACTAGATTAGCTTCCAAACATTAGATTTTCTATCCATAATTAATTATTATGCATTCTATCTTAATTTCTTCTTTTATTTCTTCATTTTCTATGAGTAGCTAAACCCTTAGCTAGGGTTGTGACCCAACCCTAGTATGGGTACTTAATGGGTTATTGATTTAGGGCTTGTTTAAGATTAGGTATGTGTTATTTAGCCTTGTTCTTGCTTAAATTCTAGAATTAATGGTTGCAAATATTGATTCATGCCTATTTGACCTAGTCTCTACTTGAGAAAGAGAGACTAAGTCTAGGAAAACTTGGCTAACTAGGAATTGGGGTGAACTCAAGAAATTGATAGCTCCAATTAAAGGGTTGAACCTAGAAATAGTAATACCCGAATAGAGCATTTATCACTTGCTTTGTGAAATACCCATTTGGACATGAGAAAGTCAAATCGGACAAAGTCACTCAAACTACTGAGAGGTATAGAGTGAGTAATTGAGTGTGATTGCTATAATGTATCCCGATCATTCAAACATGCCCTAAAGATCTTAATCCGTTAGGTAACCAACTACGCGGAAGTCGCAACCCTAGATTCTTTTATCATTTGAAAAACAATCAAAACCAAAAATATTGGCTCTTAGTTTTTATAATTGTAATCAATAGATCAACGTAGAAGTAGTAACAACAAACAAGAATGTGGAAGAGTAATTTAGGACACATCATAAAATTACACTAAATATATACCTAATACCAATTCTAACTCCCTGTGGATTCGATCCCGACCTACGCTGGGTTTTATTATTGCATTGACCACCTCATTACCTATTTGTGGTGTGAGTTTGGGCAAGATCAATTTTTGGCGCCGTTGCCGGGGAGTTAAACAGATTTAGCTATATATCTAGCTTTTTGTGTGCTTTGTCTTTCTTTCCTTCCGAGTCACTAATTTGGTTTTTGATTTGCTTATAGGTACGAGAATGGCTCTCAACAATGAGACCATCGGGAATTTGCCATTGGGGGAGGAAGTGGACGATGATCAAGGAGATGAGATTCATCCCGAAACTCAAGTAAAAAGGCGAGGCTGACCGCCTCATGATAATATTTCTGTCCCTCCCCCACCTCCACCAAGAGCGGCAGCACTCCGGATGTTGCCAAACGAGGGTTATGCTAGTGCTATAGTCCCGCCCCGTATTAGGCAAGGAAACTTCCAAATCACCAATGTGATGCTTACACCACTTAAGCAATGGGGTTTCTTCACCAAGTCTCCAAGCCAAAATGCTTACAAGCATCTCAAGGGGTTCGTCGATACTTGTTGGGGGAGCAAGCAAACAAATGTTTCCGAGGATGCACTGTGTTTGAGGCTATTTCCCTTTTCTCTACAGGGAAAGGCATTGAACTGGTTAGAGAGATTACCCAATCATTCCATTCATACTTGGGATGAGTTATCCAAAAAGTTCATTACCAAATTCTTCTCTACGGGGCACATGGCTACATTACGGGATGAATGGGCACATGGCTACACTACGGGATGAAATTCTAGCTTTCAAGCAAGAGCCCAATGAGCCATTGCATGAGATTTGGGAAAGATATCGTACCATGGTTAACGAGTGCCCAAATAATTATATGACCGAGGCCATGATCCAACAAACCTTCTACAGGAGGATCAACACAACAAATCAATATGTGGTAAATCAACTCACCGGTGGGAACTTCATGAACACGCCTTATGCCGAAGCTTGTGAAATTTTGGATGAAATGGCGTATACTTCATCGGCGTGGAAAAGTAGGGCCAATGTTCCTCAAGGTGACCCAAATGTCATTCACCTACACAAGGAGCTACATGATCATGGGAAAGCTATTGTGGAGTTAACAACCACAATGAACCAATTAGCCAAGGCTCGGCTTCAACAAGCTCAAGGGATGAAACAAGTGAATGCTATGGAAGGTGTGAATATTATGATGAACAAGAGACGGCAAATAGGTCAACAAGTACAAAATCGTCCGGAACAATGTGAGCAAGATGATAGTGGGTATGACCAAGGTGATTCGTAGAATGAGCAAGAAGAAGAAGTGCAATATGTAAACAATTATCAAGTTCAAAGAAATAATGCTCAAGGACAAAATCAACAACAATGGAGATCACAAGAAAATTGGAACAACCAAAGCCACCAAGGAAATTGGAGTGGTGGCAACAACAATCAAGGTAATTGGGGAAACAACCATAATCAAGGAAATTAGAATCATCAAGGTTACCAAGGCAATTAGGGATGCAATAATCAAGGTAATTGGGGTGTCAACAATCAAAGCAATTGGGGAGGCAACAATAACCAAGTGGGTTGGAGCAATAATAATCAAGGGAATCAGGGGTCAGGCTTTCAAAGGCCCCCGATGTATCAAGAACCTTGTGAAATAATTAAATGGGACGGATTGAAAATATGTTCAATCAGATGATGGAGAAAAATGACGACTCCGATGCTAAATTAGCCTCCCACAACACTTCTATCCTCGTTTGGAGGTTCAACCTTGCCAAATATATCAAGCTTTAAATACTCGTCCTGATGGGGCACTACCTAGTGATACAGTGGTGAACCCGAAGGGTGGGAACAATATGGGACATGCAATGTCCATAACCACACGGAGTAGAAAAGGTGGGGCGGCAAGTTCCTCAAACTAAAGAAGAGTTGTGGATGATGATGTGTTGGTTCAAGAAGATGACATGCCAAGCAATGAGGTTCAAGCTAATGAAGAGGTGAGAATAGACATTGATGAAGGTGTGGAGGAGACAAAAGAAGAAGTGAACCCGTATAGGGAACACGTGATTGACATACCGGAACCGGTAGTGCAAAAGGCCAAAGTACCATTGCCAAGGCCTCCTCCTCCATACCCTCAAATACTCTCAAAGAAAAATAATGAGAACTAATTCAAGAAATTTATTGATATAATGAAGAGTTTTTCCATAAATATGCCGTTGATTGAAGCCTTAGAACAAATGTCGGGATATGCAAAGTTCATGAAGGATTTGGTAACAAAGAAGAGATCAATGAATTGTGAAACGATCAAAATGACACATATAGTGAGTGCTATTGTGCACTCAATGGCTCCGAAATTGGAAGATCCCGACGCCTTCACAGTCCCCAGCACTATTGGGAGCACTGACTTTGCCAAAACTTTATATGATTTGGGGGCAAATATCAACTTGATTCCCTACTCTGTGTTCAAAACTTTGGGAATTAGGCAACCAAGACCTACATCTATGAGGCTTCAAATGGCGGATCGGACTATGAATAGGCCATTGGGATTATTGATAATGTGCTAGTTCGGATTGACAAGTTCATCCCTCCAGCGAATTTCGTGATCCTTGATTATGAGGTTGACTATGAGGTGCCTATTATCTTGGGTAGACCTTTCCTTGCTACGGGGAAGGCTCTAGTTGATGTGGAATCCGGTGAGCTCATCTTTCGGGTCGATGATGAAAAAGTGGTTTTCCATGTGTGCAAATCGATGAGGCAACCAAATAGCAACGAAGTTTCTTTGTTCATGGATTTAGTGATTGAAGTAATTATTGATGACACCAGTGCCGTGATGAATGTTGAGGATACCTTGGAAGCTGTGTTGCTCAATCATGATGATGATGAGAAGGAAGGGTTTGTGGAATGTGTCAATGATTTGCAAGGAATGAGTTCATATACTTATGAACCCCGAAAATTGCCCTTAGATCTTGAGAACCGGAAGACTCCTCCAACAAAGCCCTCATTCGAGGAGCCTCTCACTTTGGAGTTAAAGACTTTGCCTTCACATATCAGGTATGAGTTTCTTGGACCTTGTTCCACTTTATCTGTTATTCTTTCCTCTTGCTTGACTAACATGCAGGTAGATTCTACTTTGGCAGTGATCCAAAAGAGGAAGAAAGCTATAGGTTGGACATTGGCGGATATTCGGAGTATAAGCCCCCGCCTTTTGCATGAATAAGATTATTTTTAAGGAGGATGCCAAACCCTCCATGGAACATCAAAGAAGATTGAATGAAACAATGAAAGAGGTAGTGAAGAAGGAGATCATCAAATGGTTGGATGCCGGGATTGTTTATCCCATTTCCGATAGCTCGTGGACCTCTCTGGTGCAATGTTTCCCAAAGAAAGGGTGCATGATTGTGATAAAAAATGACAAAAATGAATTGATCCCACAAGAACTATCACCGGGTGGAAAGTGTGCATGGACTATAGAAAGCTCAACAAAGTCACTCAGAAAGATCATTTTCCGCTTTCATTTCTTGATCAAATGTTGGATAGGTTTTCCGTACGTGCTTTTTATTGCTTCCTTGACGGATACTCCGGCTACAATCAGATTCTTATTGCTCCTGAGGACCAAGAGAAGACCACTTTCACTTGTCCCTATGGTACATTCGCATTCTCGCGGATCCCATTTGGGTTATGCAATGCACCGACGACCTTTAACGGTGTATGATGGCTATCTTCACCGATATGGTGGAGGACTTTCTTGAGTTTTTCATGGATAATTTTTTCGTGGTGGGGAATTCTTTTGAAGAGTGCTTGGACAACTTGGACAAGGTATTGGCAAGATGTGAGGAAACTAACTTGGTTTTGAATTGGGAGAAATGTCACTTCATGGTCGAGGAAGGCATTGTCCTCGGTCACAAGATTTCAAAGCATGGTATTGAGGTTGATAAAGCCAAAGTTGAAGTGATCTCTAAACTCCCCCCTACATCTATGAAGGGAGTGGGGAGATTTTTGGGTCATGCAGGGTTCTATCGCCGATCCATCAAGGATTTTTCTAAGGTTGTAAACCCCTTGTGCAAACTTTTGGAGAAGGATGACAAGTTCCATTTCAATGAAGATTGTATAAAGGCATTCAAATTGCTCAAGTATAAGTTGACTACTACTCCTACTATCACCGCACCAAATTGAAGCTTACCTTTTGAGATCATGTGTGATGCAAGCGATGTGGCGATTGGAGCGGTATTGGGGCAATGTATTCAACAAGATCTTACATCCGGTGTACTATGCTAGTAAGACCATGAATGAGCCCAAGTCAACTAAACAGTGACCAAAAAATATCTCCTTGCTACTGTCTTTGCTATGGAGAAGTTCTGCCCGTACTTGATGAGTACAAAGGTGATTGTTCACACCGACCATGCGGCACTTAATTATTTGATGAGCAAGAAAGATTCTAAGGTAAGATTGATGTAGTGGGTACTTCTTTTACAAGAGTTTGATCTAGAGATTCAAGACCGCAAGGGGAGTGAAAACCAAGTGACAGACCACTTGTCTCGGTTGGAGGAGGAGAGGAGGCCACATGATGGCCTTGAGATAAATTATTCATTTCCTGATGAGCAACTCCTATAATTTCTATGACAGGTATGCCATGGTTCACCGACTTAGACAATTATTATATGAGTGGCATTGTACCGAATGAGTTCTCTTCAAACCAAAGGAAGAAGGTAAAACGTGATTGCCTTGACTATTATTGGGATGAGCCCTATATCTTCCGAATTTGTACCAATGGCGTGATCCGATGATGGGTACCGGAGGAAGAACAAATGGGAATTCTTGAGGCTTTCCACTCTTCGCCATATGGTGGTCACCATGGTGGAGCAAGAACGTCTACAAAGGTATTAAGTTGCGGATTCTATTGGCCTACTCTTTACAAGGACGCTAGCGATCTCGTCAAGGATTATGATGAATGTCAAAGGAAAGGTGGGATTTCCAAGAAAAATGATATGCCCCTCACCACCATCTTGGAGATTAACATTTTTGATGTGTGGGGTATTGATTTCATGGGTCCGTTCGTGAGTTGTTGTGCGAAACACTTATATATTGGTAGCTCTGGATTACGTGTCAAAGTGGATCGAAGCCGTGTCTTTGCCCAACAGTGAAGCTCGGAGTGTGGTAGAATTTTTTGAAAAAGAACATCTTCACAAGGTTTGGTACACCAAAGGCCATTATTAGTGATGGGGGATCGCACTTTTGCAACAAAGCTTTTGATACTTTACTCTCAAAGTATGGTGTCACTCACAAAGTGTCGACCTCCTATCATCCTCAAGCAAGAGTGATGATGGACACGTTGTGGCATTGCTTCATTTCAAGTGATTGATGGTAAATTGCATCGTGCCGCAACGTTAAATCAGGCGCTTCTTGGGAGGCAACCCATGTTTCTTTTCAATTATTTTTTATTTCTTTGTTCCTTTTAGATAGGTTTTGTATTGATATAACTAGTTTTGAAGTGTATGCAGGAATGGATGTGCATTGCAGGAACTTTGCAAGAAAAATTGGCTAAGTGTCACAAAAGTGCAGACCCCACCAAAATTATGCGGACCGCATAATAACTCTGCGTCCACACAATTCTATGTGCGGTTGCACAACTGGAAGACCAAAAGTGCATGCTCTCTGAAGTTTGGCCTGTCAAATTTTATTAACAAATTGCGGCCGCACACAAAATTGTGCGGTCCGTGCAAACTCTGCTGCCGCACTCACTTTTGTGCGGACCGCAACACTTGTTCAAAGGTATAGGTAAAGAGTGCGGACCGCACTCAAAATTGTGTGGCCGCACTCAGGTAAGTTCTGGACCGACTGAGGCAACCTATAAATAGGACCTCCATGTACTATTCACACTTTACGTTCTCTGAACTCTGAAACCCTAAGCAAGCACAATGCATATACCATTAGTTCTCAAACTTCAAGCATTTCATCTGTGTAAATTCTCACCTGCATCCTTCATTACTAGTATGTTCATTACATCTTTTTCATCTTTTCTTAGTTTTTTTCTTTTGTCTAGGGTTATTTTCATGCCTGAAAATGTCAATAATTAGTCATAATCATGTAGGTAGTATCTGAAATGTTAATTGGGGCCTGGGTAAATAGCTAATAATGTTTAATTTCTCAAATCTTGTCTAATCCGTGAGAAAATTGCATGAAACGTAAAGCAGTGCCGCGTAATTTTAAATTGTGCGGCCGCACACATTTTTGTGCGGTCCGCAGATATTAGAGTTAGGGTAAAATTGGTGCTTGAAATGTGCGGACCGCACCCACAATTATGCGGTCCACAGCAAAATCGTGCAGTCTGCACTGCTGAATTATCAGAGAACCCAGTAGTCTGAACCTGGGGCTATGCGGCCACACTCAAAATTGTGCGTTTCGCACTTTTGATTGTGCGGCTGCACTGTGAAATTGTGCGGTCCACACTCGGATTTCTGCGGCCGCACTCACTTTTGTACGATCTGCACTGCCTCTTCTGAGTCTACTTTACTGCAACTATCAAGCATGCATCTGCATACACTATGAGCTTTAATTCTAACTGATTCCTATTGCTATGTGTTGCAGACAATGGTTAGATCTTGTGGAAAAGGTGATACATCAAAAGGGAGGTGTGAGGCCTCGCGGGGCTGCGGTCGAGGCTGAGGCAGAGGCAGAGGCAGAGGCAGAGGCAAGAGTAACCTACCACTTGCCATTCAAATTGCCATAAGCAAGAAAGAAATCGCCAACAAAGTTCCTGAACCCTCCGACACTAGTGAATATGCCCCGTTTGGGGAAGCTTCAGTGGGCAACTCTTTACAAGCACAACCGGATGCCCAATCATAGCAAGTTCGAACGAGATACCAACTCCGTGACGAATCCTCCACCTCAGCTAGTTATTTTGAGGGTTCAAATACTGGTAGCCAGGGTTCAGAGCCCTCCTCTACACACTCCCTTCCTGCACCAATCAATGGAGATGATAATGATGATGTCCCGGATGATGGGAGTGGAGGTGACACTCGAGTGGGAAGCCTTGAGAGGTCAAAGAGAAGAGAGATGTGGGAAGACAAATTCGTCAGCTTGACTACCTTCAACAAGTTTGGAGAGTGGTGGCCCCAGAGATCACTCACACTTGGGCGACAGTTTTTGATGAAGGATTTGGACATTCAAAATCCAAATATCCATAGATAGTTCGGGGAGCGAAAGGGATGGAAATGGTTCACCCAAAGTGTCATCGACGCAAATGAGCACGTGGTTAAAGACTTTTATGCCAATGTGGCTCACATAAAGAAGGGTACCAAGATAACAAAGGTGCGAAATCTGAAAATCCGATTCGACTCCTGTGTTTTGAACTCATATGTGGGATTTGAAGAAGTGGTGGAAATCCAATACTTGGAAAATCTTGCTTTGGGTTATGCAGCTCGCCCGTGGTTACAGAAATTTTTCCTGCTCGAGGACTACCACCTCCGTGGCTCACAGCAGGGGTCCCCATAATCCGGGCCACCCTAAATTTTGAAGCCATAGGGTGGCAGACATTCGTATGCAGCCGCATTGATCCATGCTTAAATGAGAAAAACCTCCCACTTCCCCAAGCAGTCCTGGTGGCTTCAATTATGGATGGGTATTCGATCAATGTGGGTACCATCATGTCCACCAACATCACATTAGCTGTCCAGAAAGATGAGAGATCATACCCATACCCGAACTTTCTCACAGAGTATTTCAATGATAAAAAGGTGGAGCCGAGGCAGTATGGCACAAAAGTAAAGGCCAAGAAGCCTTTCTCATGGTACCACCTATAGGATGCTGACAACCCGAAGTTCAAGGGTAAGGCAACTACCTCTGCTGGCCAGTCTGAGGAGCCAACTGTATTAGTTACTGATTCAGCTGCTGAGCCTTCCACAGATGCCATGCCTCCTACAGCAGCCATGCCACCACCTTCTTTTTCTATACCATCAACTCCATTATAAGTGCCAGCTTCATCCACTTATCCACAGACTGCGCTGCGAGTCTCCCAGACATTGGCGAGTCTCAACAACTGGATGCAGGCAGCTACTTCAAAGCTGTCTGACATATTTAGTGCTGTTACCGCACAGTCCTCTGCCTCAGCAGCACCACAGGTACTTTCGTCAGTGGAGGAAACATTGAAGAAGATTCTGGACAACTGGAAGACCATTATGGAGACTCTGGTGGCGTATGGGGAGGTCATTGAGGAGTTGGGAAGGCAAGCAAAGAAGATGCGGAAGTCTCAGGCGTCGATGAAGTCAGTGGAGAGGTTGAGAAAAGAGATTGCCAAGGTTACATCTGTCGGAGATATACCATTGGACGTGCTTATGGATCCAGCAGTCCCAGCAACACAGACAACACCAGCAGTACCCGAGGCATCAGAGGCAACATTCGGCCAGTCTGAGGAGCCAGATGCTACTGCCCACACCACTGAGGAGATGATCTAGATGCTCAGAAACCCTGTTGTCCCTCAGCCAGGTGATGATGAGATACAGCTACAGGAGACCAAGGGTGCTGCGGATGCCATGCAGACTGAGACCACATAAGGTGTTCTCTTAACTCTCTACCCTTCCCTATTCTTATTTTTGTTAAGCATTAAGGACAATGCTTATTTTCATTCGGGGGGTGGTCTATTTTGATTGATTGACATTGATATTGACATGTAATACTCTTATACTATTTTTCTTTTATCTTTATTTTCTCTTTGGTATGTATATATTCTTCTCTTTTGTTTGATGTATATATATATAGTTTCCCTTATGTATATATTTATTTATCTTACTTTCCGTAGTTTATTTCGTAGCTTCTTTAGTTTGTCTTTCTTAGTAGTATAACTTCTTATTTACTTTAGTAGTTTCTTTTGGATTTGTTAGATCCTTTTTACGTTTGAGTGATCAATAAGCCTTTGGTTTTATTAATGCCACGGTTCTTTCTAAAGGTGGATTTTGTGTGAACCGGGTGGCTCTTCCCAACGATGGATGGCGTGACAACCTTCTTAAGGGATTGAGTCTGTTTTGTTTTCTTGTTTAGGCAAAAATAGTAGTAATGAATAAAAGGGTCTCAAGCATGCTTCACTTGGTACCAACACATTTACCTACTACCTTATAGTTAAAATTGTTTTTTGTAATAAATAGCTCTAGTTAGTGACCCTGTGAATCTTGTGTTGACTTAGGCAATCATCGGGTGGTTTAGTTGAACCATTAGCGATTTGCAATTTTGTATGCGTTTGTTGTGGGCCCTTGACTCCTTTCTCTTTAACAATTCGATTGTGTGAGAGATGAAGTATTTTGTTACAAGTCCAAGTACCCATGCGAATGGTCTAGAACTTCCCTCGAATGTGTTTCTAGGCGAAATTCTAAGTTAGCCGCACTCATAAAAGTGCGGTCCGCAAAAGTTGAAGGAGTGTGGCCGCAATCCAGAATTGTGCGGTTGTAGAACTGGAACCTGTCAAGCCAAGTTTCATTTTGTGGACCGCACATAGTTGTGCGGTTGCACAACCTCCGCAGGGAAAATTTTGTCAGATATTTTCAGCTTAGTATAAATAGAACTTTTTGTCATTTTTAGGCCAAGTTTTGTTTTGGGAGACAACTGAGCCGTTTTCTTTACTGTTTTGAGTAATTTTGTACTAGATTAGCTTCCAACATTATATTTTCTTTCCATAATTAATTATTATGCAATCTATCTTAATTTTTCTTCTTTTATTTCTTCATTTTCTATGAGTAGCTAAGCCCTTAGCTAGGGTTGTGACCCAAACCTAGTATGGGTACTTAATGGGTTAATGATTTAGGGCTTTTTTAAGATTAGGTATGTGTTATTTAGCGTTGTTCTTGCTTAAATTCTAGAATTAGTGGTGGCAAACATTGATTCATGTCTATTTGACCTGGTCTCTACTTGAGAAAGAGAGACTAAGTCTAGGAAAACTTGGCTAACTAGGAATTTAGGTTAACTTAAGAAATTGATAACCCCAATTAAAGGGTTGAACCTAAAAATAGTAAGACCCGACTAGAGAATTTATCACTTGCTTTGTGAAATACCCATTTGGACTTGAGAAGGCCAAATCGGGCAAAGTCACTCAAACTGTCGAGATGTATAGCGTGAGTAATTGAGTGTGATTGCTATAATGTATCCCGATCATCCAAACATTCCCTAAAGATATTAATCTGTTAGGTAACCAACTAGGCGGAAGTCGCAACCCTAGATTCTTTTATCATTGAAAAACAATCAAAACCAAAAATATTGTCTCTTAGTTTTTATAATTACAATCAATAGATCAAAGTAGAAGTAGTAACCAAGAATGTGGACGAGTAATTTAGGACACATCATACAATTACACTAAATATATACCTAATCCCAATTCTAACTCCCTGTGGATTCGATCCCGACCTACGTTGGGTTTTATTATTACATCGACCGCCTCACTACCTATTTGTGGTGTGAGTTTGGGCGAGATCAGTCTCCTCTATAAGGAATCCCCTTCATCACTGACTCCCCCATCATTATGAATCACCACACTGTCTGTAGCTGGCTCGGGCGCGACATTTTCACCCTTTTATTTTTACCCTCGACCGTAGAAGAATGTCACCTTTTTTATTACTTTCTCTGGTCGGGGACTCCAAGAGGAAGCAACTGCGCTAGAAGAAGGTCCGATGGTGTCCGTTCGGGTGAAAACCTCCTGCAGCAACCTCGTCGCATCTGCGGGATCAACCAAAATGTCCTCCACGGGGGACAGTAATAGAGCCCTGCGGAAGGCCTGAATTCAACGGAAAGAGAAGCTAGCCAATTTTATTATATGTGAGGTAAAAATAATATTAGTTCGAGAATCAACTTAGCATGAATTTTGGCCTTCCACCTGTATTTGAGGCCCAGTTCTTTCCACCGGCGGGTCTCAGGCGTGGTAATTTCAAAAATCTTCTGGACCCACTAGTTCAAGCCTTCAACCCTTGGTGGTGTTCATCGAGTTGCTGAAATAATAAAAAGAGAAGGATCATTAACAACATGAAACAACCTTTAATCAGAGAAAATAGACGTTGAACTTATGTGTACGAGTCCATGACTTAGGAAAGGATGGAGTTGTGGCCGGGATGATATCCCTGGTGGAAACTACAATAAACTGCTCCATCCATCCACGGTCGTTATCGTCATCCATGCTTGTGAGAAAATCATGGTGACCACGTTTGCTAAAGTTTATCACTCCCCTACGGAAAATATTTGGGGGGTAAAGGTTCATCATTTGAACCAGGGAGATCTCTTCCTCGTCTCATTGCATAGCCACCGAAGACATGCTACTGTCCGCCACATATAAGGGCTCATCTGTGCCATGAATACTTGATAACAGAAGCAAAACTCCAAGATTACGGGGTCACGTCCCCCGCTCAATGAGAATGTGCCCAAAGGGAAGGGGTACGTGTGTACATAAAAACCCTTCTTAGGAAAGGTTACTTGCTCCGCCAGAATGGGAGCAATGATGTTCAAATCATGGCAACCACAGTCTTCCTTCACAACGTGAATGCTAGAAGGACAAATGGAAGAAGGGTACACACCAACAACCCATATACAGGAGTTAGCTGAAGGAAACTTCTCTTCAAAGTCCTTGGTTGTACTAAGCCTTCCTGAAAGAATGGTGCTCACTGTAGGAGGGGAAGAATCATCGGTGCTTTCTTTGTTTTTTGAAGAGCTTGAGTTCGTGGAATAGGAGGCCATGATTAGTAGAAGGAAGTAAGAATTATTCGAAGAAGAAGGTTAAGGAGGAGTGAAACCAAGAAAGATTTGAATGCGAAGGAGTTGAAAGAGTTTTGAAAACCTGTGAAATGTAAAAGAAGAAGAATGAGGCGTGTAAGTAAAGGAATATGGCGGCTAAAATCGTGGCCATGATTACCTTGAGAACCGGCAAAAGTATTGCTAAATCATGGAGTGATACATGTTCGGGGCATTAAATGCAAAGAGACGTGCGCCTAATCAAGTGTCAGAAACATTTCAGAGGGGATCATAAAAGTATCTTCACTAACTTCCTGATGACACAAGGATGTACCACCAGAAAGTAAGGGGACTATCTGTATAGGGTAAAATTGGTTCATATTAAATACTCATATAATAGAGCAACATGTGAAACTGGAGAAAGACAAAAAGTGAGACAGGTGGAAACCACGACTGAGGGCAGCAGCTTCGGTTGGCACCGGAAAGCCCCCGAAGGGAATATATCCCACCGAAAGGCTATTGAAGCAAGTCCTAATCCAAGACTTCTCTTAAGGGAGTTTAAGGAATGCAGGATAATATGGTTCTTCATCCCTCGATATAAAGAAGTTTAAAAGGCAACTTTCACAATGTTCTCGTGAAGTTGCTCACGAATCAAAGTGTGAATGTCCCTTCGAAGTCTCGCATGCTCTTTCTAATGAAGGCAAACGAATGACAGCCACCTGATAGCTCAATGAAGAACATTTTGAAGTATTAAATACACAGTCCGTTATAGAGAATTATGGCATTCATAGCCTGGCGTTACACATTCTTCTACGGCCCCCATAATTTTCATTTAAGAGGGGCTTGGTCCTAAGGCCTTGTTCCCTAGGCGCAACTATAAATAGTGATTTCAACAGCCATTGCAAGGAAACGAATTCCTGACAAACTAATGATATACATTATTCTAAGCTCAATAACATTTCTCTTCTATTGATATTCTTATTATTGCCTTCAGAAGCTTTGCTCCTGGAACTAAGCTATCTGCTGTCTTATCTCGATTTCAACGCTATGTTTTGTATTATTTAATTTATTTATCATTTTGGGATCAAATAATTTGTTTGTTTATAAACCACGTATAAATTCAACTGTATCATTTTACGAGTAAATAGTGGATACCCTACAAAAGTTTGAAATATACTGATATTTTGAAGGTGAAATTAAAAGTGTTCGAGATCAAAGACACATGTAATTTTCAATATATCTTGACTCGTATATCACTCTAGAGGTTAACTACATGGATGATCATTCAACTTATTTTATTGTGTCAAAATCACTATATTGTTTTCTATAATAGAAAACTAATCAACTTTAGGTAAGTGCCATATAAATGTCACTTAACATTTTTCTAACGAAATATCGCCTAATTTAACCTAATTATCATAGAAAGTCACAAAGCTATTTGGGTGACTTTTTCGCTACATAATATGTTTGTTCAATGATTTTATAGTGACTTAATGTAATAATTGAGAATAATTGAGTGATTATTTGTCATGACCATTCGGGTTAAATTCAAGTAATAGAAGTAGAGAGAGTGAACAGTAATAACTGAAAGAAATGGAGGGCCGGGAACTATTCACTTTTAATGAGACTTAATGGTTGAGATTAAGCCAGTCCTAGTATATGTATCATAATTCACAAGGAAAGAGGCATGCTAAATTCTGGTAATCTAAAAACCTTCTCTCTCCTTCTTCTCTCAATTTCTCTATCACTCTTCTGCAATTCTTTTCTTCTTCTCTGACCCCTTTTATCTTCTTCTTCTGCATATTCGAGCTATAATTAGAGACTCCAATTCTTTTCCAAATTCATACTTAGTTTAGTTCATTGCAATCATTTTTCAATTTTATCAGTATACAGAAAATCGTCCAAAAACTCTTGCAATTTCCATTTCAGTTGTTAATTCTTTTTTGTGTGACTAAACTCTTATATCACCCAGATTTTGTAGGGATTGTGAAAGAAGTGTGGAGACAGGATTATAGAGGTGCAGGGATGTCCAGAATATGGTAGAAACTTATGATATTGAAGGAGGAACTCAGGGATCTTCACACATATATGGCCTCTTATCAACAAAAACTGAATCAAGCTAAGTAGAAACTGGACTTAGTATAGTCCAATATCTCTTTACAACCATTATGTCAGACTTTTATATAGCAGGAAAAAGTAGCACTCATTGAAGTGGAAAAGTGGAGAAATGTGGAGGAACAAGTCCTAAGACAGAAATCTCGAGCCTCATGGATACAATGTGGAGATGCTAATATAAGATATTTCCATGCTCAGTGGAAGATGCGCACTAGTGCTAACACAATTAATTCTATATACAACGATGCTGGCATTAAGATCACAAAGTCAAAACAGGTAGAAGAACAATTCCTTTCTTTCTTTACAAAGCTGATTGGAGAATCATCAAATATTCTTCCTTGTCCCAATTCTAAGGTGATCAAAAAAGGTATTTTTCTAAGAAGAACACAACAACTTGAGTTGATTAAGGAAGTTATAGCAAAGGAAATCTTTGCTTCTATCAAGAGCATGCCAACTGAAAAATCCCTAGGTGTTGATGGATTTCCAATAGAATTATTTACACAACACTGGGAGGAGGTAAAGGGTGATGTGCTTGCAGATGTACTAGAATTCTTCCACTCAGGAAAAATGACAAGGACATAAATTGTACTGCTATTACTCTAATTCCAAAAGTTTCCCCCACACAGGTGAAGGACTATAGGCCTATTGTGTGATGCACAACACTGTACAAGATCATTACAATAGTGATCATTGGGAGACTTAAGACAGTAATAGGTGATCTGGTTGGAGTATCTCAATCAGCTTTTAATGAGACTCAACGACTAAGATTAAGCCAGCCTAGTATATGTAACAGAATTCACAAGGAGAGAGGCATGCTAATTCCGGTAATCTAACAATCTTCTCTCTCCTTCCTCTCTCAAATTCTCTCTCACTCTTCTACAATGCTTTTCTTCTTCTCTGACCCCTTCTATCTTCTTCTTCTGCAAATTCGAGTTATAAATGGAGACTCTAATTATTTTCCAAATTTATAGTTAGTTTAGTTCATTGTAATCGTTTTTCAGTTTTATCAATATACAGAAAATCATCCCAAAACTCTTACAATTTCCATTTCAGTTGTTAATTATGTTTTGTGTGACTAAGGTAATAATATTATTTTATTTCAAAAAAGTTTGGTGACTTCTTGTGATACTTCAACAAAGTCAAATGAAATATTTATTGAAAAATTAGTACCTTTGATGCAATGAATTGAGGATCTATTTGGAAAGTCACATGTAGTTATCGAATTGTATAATTGTTGGGGTTGTAATTATGCAGTCCGGTAATTAGTGGTGGAGCCAAAGTTTTTATTAAGGAGGGTCAAATATAAAGAAGTAAACTCACAAAGAAAACCTATGGGAGTATGTGTGTATATATATAAGAAAAAATTACCTAGCTATACAACGTAATTTTCCGATGAAGATATGTCAGTTAACCCCCCCCCCCCTTCAAATACATATGGCTCTGCCACTACCGGTATTACACAATATAGTAATTTCAATGACTTTTTTGTTTGTCTAATTTATTTACAGTAATTTCCAATGTTATCTCTAGTTGCACAAGTATAATTACATAGTTAGATATTTTTTATTTTAAAATAAAGTTAATTCTTAAAAGTAAATAAATTTTTCTTTTGATGAACAAGTAAATAAGTTTTAATGTGTGACAATAGATGAGTAACACTATGAAAGTGTGGTAGAGTATGGTGGAGAGGAGAGTTAGGAAAAATGTGTCTATCTCGAAAAATAAATTCAGATTCATGCCGGGGCGGTCGACTACTGAAGTTATTTATTTTGTGAGGATATTGATAGAAAAATAAAGGAAACAAAAGAAGGACTTGCATATGCTATTCATTGACCTAGAAAATGCCTAGGAAAAAGTCTCGAAGAGGTTCTATGGAGATATTTGGAGACTAGTGGAGTTCCAATAACGTACATTAGGGTGACCAAGAACATGTACGACAGAGCTAAGACTAGGGTGAGGACTGTGGGAAGAGACTCAAATTATTTTCCAATGGTTATAGGGTTGCACCAGGGACCAACTCCTAGCCCATTTGTTTATGCTCTGGCAATGGATGTGCTGATGCGCACATCCAAGGGGAAGTGCCATGGTATATGTTATTTGCAGATGACATAATGTTGATTGGCAAGATGCGTACGGGGTTAACACTAGGGTAGCGGTGTGGAGATAGACCCTACAATCTAAATGTTTCAACTTGAGTAGGACAAAAATAGAATACTTTGAGTGTAAGTTCAATACTGGGACACATGAAGCTGTAGTGGAAGTGAAACTTGATACACGAGTCATCCCCAAGAGAGATATTTTTAAATACCCTGGGTCTATAATACAAGGTAATGGAGAGATTGGCGAGGATATTACTCATCGTATTGGAGCAGGGTTGATAAAGTGGAGGCTCGCATCTGGGTTTTTGTGTGATAGAAATGTACCACCAAGACTTAAGGACAAGTTCTACAGGGCGGTAATTAGACCGACTATGTTGTATGGAGCCGAGTGTTGGCCAGTCAAGAAGTCTCATATTCAGAAGATGCAAGTAAAGAAAATGAGGATGTTGAGATGGATTTGTGGGTATACCAGGAGAGATAAGATTAGAAATGAATTTATTAGAGACAAGGTGAGCATGGCTACTATGGAAGATAAGTTGGGAAAATCGAGGTTGAGATGGTTCGGGCATGTGAAGAGGAGAGATACCAATGTCTGATTAGGAGGTGTGAGAGGTTTATCATGGTGTGTCAGATGGGGGGTAGAGGGAGGACTAAGAAGTAATGGGGAGAGGCGATTAAGCAGGATATGTCAGTACTTCAGTTTACCGAGGACATGACCTTCGATAGAAAGGTGTGAAGGTCGAGTATTAGGATTGTGGGTTGAAATGTAGTCGAGAGTATCTTCTAGTATCGCCAACAATATTATTACTAGTCTTATTTTACTATTCCTAGTTCCTTGTTGTACACGGCGTGCCATTCTTACCATTAGTATTAACAATATTCTTGTATTTTTGTAACGACTTGACCGATCGTTTTGAGATTTAACATTTCATTCAGTAGTTTGAGACTTTGAGTAGCTTTATATTATATATTATGACTTACGTGTATTGTTTATTTTGATTTTCGAGCGGTTCAGGATTTGGTTTGGAAGATGATTCTCATTTTAGAAGCTTCAAGTTGAAGAGCTGACCAAGATTTGACTTTTGGGTAAATGGACTCGGAATCGGGTTTTTCTTGTTCCGATAGTTTCTTATGATTATTTTGGACTTGTACGTATGTTCGGATTTGGTTTTGGAGGTTCCTAGAAGAATTCAACACTATTTGTCGAAAGTTGATAATTTGAAGAACGTAAGAGTTCATAAGTTTAACCAAGAGTTGACTTTGATGTTATTGGACTCCAATTGGTGTTCCGAGACTTTGGAAAGGTCTATATAGTTTAGTTGAACTTGTGTGCAAAGTTTTAAAGTAATACGAAGTGTTTAAGTATGATTCAGACACTCTTTTGAAAGAATGAAGATTTAACAACTTAAGAGAAATTCTATTTAGTTTGAGCTTTGATTCTTTGTTGTGATATTCCTATGAGTGTTTTGAGGCTTTGGATAAGTTTGTTTAATGATCCGACCGGTTGTTTCTAGCATTTTCACTTCACTCGGTAGTTTGGGGGTACGAGTAGCTCCATATAATGTATTATGACTTATGTGAATCGTCGGTTTTGATTTTCAGGTCATTGTTGATATCCAATTTTTCCTCAAAATATTTTAAAATTTGCATATGTTCCTTCAAAATTACTTTTTTATAACAACTGTCATTTTTCCATAATTTTCCATATTTTATTAAATTCTTTTCCAATTTATTCAGCAATTTAAATTCAATAATTATTCATAAATTATATTATAAATAATTTCAAAATATTTCCTATCTCAATATATCATTTTAATCCTATTAAGATTTAATTATTTCACAAATTAGCCAATTTGACATTATTTAGTTATAATTACAACAATTTTTGCAGTTATAGCCTAAATATACATTTTATACCATTTTTATTCAATAATTAGTCATTTTATATTTTAATATTAGTTAATTACTTTAATTTTACTCTATTAAGCATCAGTTTCATTTTTATTTTATAAATTATTTATCTATTTTTTTTGGGTATTTAACAATTAGCCACTTTTATTTTTAATTCTAGACTAATTAATCCGGACCCCTAACCCATTTAATTAGCCCAATAACCTGAGCCGAATCTTTATAAGATACTCGACCCAATCCCTCATTCGATCTGAGCCATTGATTAATTCAAATCAACGGCCTAGATTAGGTCTTTCCATAATTAATTCCTAAACGACTACCCCCCTTCTTTTCATTTCCCCGTCTCACTTCTCACTCGTCTCTCTCTAAATCCTCTCACTTCTCTCTAGACCCTTCGTCTACTGAGCCCTTATCTCCCTTCTCCGGCCACCCCCTCTGCAGAAACCATGGAGGTTCTACCTTTCATCGACCTTATGGCTCCGTCCTTCACACCTGTGTCACCGGTGGAGGTTCTCAAGTGAACCAGAGGCGGTTCACTCCCATCTCCGGTCTCATGCCATCTTTTTCGGCCACTTATGGCCGTTCGAGTAAGATCTTTATATTTTTCAGCCAAACGCCGGTAATATTTAAGTTTTCTTCTCTTCTCTGGGTTTTATCTGGAAACCCTAGCTTTAAATCCTCTGATCTTTTTAGATCTGTGACGGATCTATGTGTCTTTTAAGGTTCTCACATATTTTCCTCAAAAGATTTCTTTGATTTCAAACGATTTCCTCATTTTCGAGACTACGGTTTCAAAACCCTTTTGCAAAACGATTTCTTTCTGATTTTTAGCAATTACTTTGTGATTTTAGCATGTTTAAACATCACCTGAGCTTTTCTTTTTGTTCGATTCATTTTATTAAGAAACCCTAATACTTCTGCGTTCAATCTGGAAGTTCAAATCGTTTTGCAATGTTGTTTGCGTGTCTCTCATTAACTTTCTGGAGTTTCATGAATGTCCTATGCTTCTTGCTCTAATTTGTTGCTAAGGTTTCTGAATCTCTACTGTCCTTTTAACTACTTGCTTAGGGTTTCTCCGATTTTGTTCAACACATGTTATTTATCGTTTAAGAGGTCTGACTATTCGTTTTATTGATTGTTTACATGATAATTTATACTGATTTTGTGTATTATCCTTACACCTGCAATACTTTCCTTAAAAAATTGTGATTTTGTATATTTTCTTTGTAACTCTTTACTGATTTTGAATTATTTCCTTGTTCGTGTAATACTTTCCTTGTTTACCCTTGATTCATTATGATTTTTATCTCATTCGAGATCCCTTTGACTAATTTTCAGAATTAAAATCATACTCTGCTAAATTTTAATGTGTATGAATATGCTGCCAGTTATTTAACATGTACTTTCCTTAATTATGTATTATGTACTTAGTCTTTATTACATGCCACATGCTTTTACTACTCCTATTATGGTAAAATCAGTCTTATAATTGATTCTTTTCCTTGTTTGATACAACTTGTACCCCTTTGAAATATGACTCCCTAATTAAAGGGAGTCCGGGTCTTGATTGATTCTGATTGGGTATTTTCCCATAATTACTGCTAAACTAGTACTTGTTACCATATTCTCTGCCTATTTTCAAAACTATATATACTCTACTCTCTCATTAGCATAAGAGACGAACAATACACTGTTCTAAACTCTCTCACACACATATACATTCTCTCTTGTTATTCTTGCTATTTACTTGCTATTCTCAGTCGGCTGCAAGCCAAGACTGAGCAACTATACGCTCTACTGCTCTGCACTCTACTGTTCTTCACTCTACTGCTCCTCACTCTGCACTTATTCTCTCATTTAACTGGTTTGTTTTTTAGTTTAACTTAAAGCATCAAAAACAACATGCCTCTTTTAGTATTGCAATTCCTTTTGTTTCTATTATGCTTCTACTTGTGGTTCCGCTGTCTACCTTGCAATTAGCATGCCAATTTGTTATTTTACCAATGTGATTATCCTTTTCCCTTTAGTTTCAGCATGTTTTACTGCCTTCTTATATGTTTCACTAGGACTCTGCCTTACCCCTGATCCCCAGCACACTATAAGCATGTATTTGTGTCACTTAGTTACATGTAATTCTGAACATATGCTGTAACCCTTTCCCCTGGACCTGTGTGTAACTCTGTTTGTTATGCACTTCCTCTTTGGCATCCCTCAATCTGATTCCGTTAAGTTTCTGGTCTGAACATCTTTATGAAAACTATTCTGTGGTTGTTAAAGTTCTGTGATACCTTAGTATTTCTCTGGTATAACTTGTATGCAAATCTGCTTCATGAGCAACCTACTTGTCCCCAATCCTTTATTCCCTACTTGTGACTGATTCTTTGTACTATGCATGCTGATGTGGTTCTGAGTTGTTGATTGTCCTAATCCCTTTCTTTCAAACTGTTTTCACTAAAAGCAAAATCGTCTGTTCTCCAAAACTTATTTCAAACTATTCATTTTCAAACTGTTTTCCAACTCAACTCTTTCAAAACTATGTCAAGCACTCTCACATATACTCTTAGACATTAGGTTCTGCCCCTCTTGTGTGAGCATTGCCTTGGGACCCTTGAGCTCCCTCTGAACTTTGACACACAAAAGCTGGCCTTTCCACACTGCACTTACTCCAATTTGGTTATGAATTTGGGTGTGAGCACTGCCCGAGATCCTTTGAGATCCTTAGGGAACTCTGACACACCTGGATCATGTGCAAGGTTGTGAATAGAATGACAATGAGGCATTCTGAAGATTCTGGGCCTATTAGTAGGCTCCCTATAGTATAACTTCTTCTTTTTCTTTATTCAGTTGTGTAATTCATGCAAATTGCCTGTAATAATTATTTGTAAACAACTATTGGGGATGGATAGTGCAAAGGGAAAAGGGTAGTTATGCATGTTATAAATATTAAAGGGTAGAAACCATGCTATTAGGTTTACATTCCTTATTTGCGCAATAGAATCATGTTTAGGATCAACATGTGCAAAGCATATCATGCATTAGAAATCATGCTATTTAGGCTTTATGAACACTGTTTCAGCATCTTGTTTTAGTACTGTCATTCATCACTTAGAAAAATTCTGTGATAGGGTAAATAATGTTAATAATTGGTATCTTCTGCAATCATGTTTCATATTGCTATGCGCACTTAGAGATCCTGTTTAGGATAAACGACACTAAAATAAACTGCCACTCTTGCATCTTCTGAAATCATGCTTAATGCTGTAATTATTGTGCATTTAGAAATCCTGCTTAGGATTCTGTATATGCATCATTCCTCATCCCTACCTGTTCATTAGATACCATGTTTTAGGATTTCATTCATACTCGCTTAACAACACCTAGTCTAACTACTGGTGCATGAAAATGAATAAAACAACTTCACTCAGTTTCTCTAAAACGACTGACAACAATTCTGTGTTCTGAACAACCTAGAACAACATGTGTAGGTAATAATTTGCAACAGTTCCTTTAACAATTCAAATAATTAGTATACACTGTCCCCCGCCTAGGCAAGCCTTAGGTGATTAAATTGCTAAAATTTGAAATTTGCATCTTTGTTATTATCATTTAGATACCATGTTTTAGGATCTGAATCAAAGAATTTAATTGTATTTGAGTCATGCTGCTTATTTGCATTACCTGTGGAGGTATACTTGTGCCTTTTCTCTGCTTTTCTGTGGTTCCCCCTAATTGCAGTCCTACATATTCTTATTTGGCGCCTTAGTATTTTTCCTTTAAACCTGAGGGTCTGCCTAGAGCATCCTTTATATGATAGAAGTCCTAAATTCCTCCGGGACTGATAGGAAGGGACGGGTAACAACATACAATAGAGGTCGAGACCAACACTCGATTTAGTTACTTTCACGGGGTGGGAAAGGGTAAAATATGGATATGATGACCGGTNTACCGGGTATTGCATTGATGTGATCCATATTATTATAAACCTAGGATACCCTTTATATGATTAGATCGTAATCTTTTCAAAATCTAACCTTCTTTACTATTTTCAAACATCTGCATGCTTAAGACTTAGATCTCCTCTTATTTGAGCCTTTATTTGTTTGTTTGCTAAGCCGTACAAATTCACAAAAGCTGTTTGGCCGGGAACCACACTTGTGGATCCTGAGGGGTGCCTAACACCTTCCTCTTAGGATAATTTCAAGCCCTTACCCTATCTCTAGTAAACAATGTAGTTGTAAATAAACCCCTTTGGTGTCCTAACGCACCTTTAAAAATCGTTAGGTGGCGACTCTCAAAAACACAAACCCCTTTCCCAAAAGTAAAGAGTTGTCCCAACCGACTGTCACAAACCCGATCTCCACGAGGAAAGAGGGGGCGCGATAGTCATTCAGAATCGATTTGGAAGAATGAATTTCATTGTTGAAGCTTTAAGTTGGAAGAGTTGACAAAGTTTGACTTTTTGTGAATTTGATCGCATAACGAAGTTTTGATGATTCTATTAGGTCCTTATGATGATTTTGAACTCGGGCGTATTCCCGGATTTGCATTTGGATGTTTCTAGAAGGTTTCAGCACAAATTGGCGAAAATTGAAAATTTGAAGGTTTGGAAAGTTCATATGGTTGACTGAGAGTTGACTTTATGAATATTAGGTTTGGATTGTGGTTCCGAAAATTATAATAGCTCGATATTTGTTATTTAGGACTTGTATGCAAAATTTGAGTTCATTCCGAGTTGATTTGATATGTTTCGGCTTGAATTTTGGAAGTTGAAAATTCAAAGTTCATTCAAGTTCGAATTGAGGTGCGATTCATCGTTGCAATGTTGTTATGTGTGATTTGAGGTCCCTGAGTATGTCCGTATTATGTTATGGGACTTGTTGGTATAATCGGACGTGGTCCTGAGGGGCTCAAGTGAGTTTCAGACGTGGTTTGGATTTGTTTGGATCATTTTTGGCAAAGTTTGTTGGTGGCACATCTGGTGTGATCGCACCTACAACTGGTTTGCCCAGGTGCGATGGTCACAGAAGTGACAGAGGATTTGCAGAAGTGACCTTTGAGTTGGTGAGGAAGACCACAGAAACGGAAGTAAGGGGCGCATATGCGGCCACGCAGAAGCGATGGCCTATAGAGCAGATTTGGCGCAGGAGCGGAACAAGACTCCCACTTGCGATGTCGCAGAAGCGAATATGGTCCTCAGGTGCGAGGGGCCTATGCTTAGTGTAACTTCGTAGAAGCAGAAGTCTTGTCGTAGAAGCGACGCCACAGAAACGGCTCATTTGTCTGCAAATGCGAAAACTGCTGGGCAGAAGCTATAAATTGAGGGTTTTGGTTCTTTCTTCATATTTTGAGATTTTGGACTTGGATTGAGGCGACCTTTGAAGCAATTTTCATCACACTGATTGGGGTAAGTATTCTACAATTGGTTTTGATCTTATTTCATGAATCTATCTTCATTTTGGTAATTGGTTAATGAATTTTAAAGAGTAAGTTGGGGGTTTTAGCCTAAAGTTTCATAAAGTGAGTTTTTGAGTTTTGAACATCGATCCGAAGTCAGATTTGAGTGAAACTAGTATGGTTGGACTCGTAATTGAATGGGTTTTTGGATTTTGTGAATTTTGTCGGGTTCCGAGGTGCGGTCTCGAGTTGGACTTTTTGGTTGATTTTGGTCTTTTGATTAAATATTTGACCTTTATCGATTGGGTTTCTTTTCTTTGGCATAATTTTGTATTTGAGTTGATTTTGTCTAGTTTTGAGCCGTTCGGAGGTTGGTACGTGCGTGATGACATATTTGGAGCATCATTTGGCTTGATCGGTATTAGATTTGGCTTGTTCAAGGTAAGTAACTTTCAAACTTGGTGTTGAGGGTATGAAACCTCGAATTACGTGTTATGTGTTTGGTGTTGAGGTTACGCACATGCTAGGTGACGAGCGTGCACCATGTGAATTTTGACTCTGTTATTTCTGTGGTACTGTGTAGTTATCTGATCGTATTTGTAACCATGAAATCTCTACGTATTAGAGATACTGAGTTGTGACCCATGTTAGAAACCATGTCTAGGTTACATGCTTATCCTTTTGGGATCCACTGAGGTCATTTATGTTGTTGAGTTACCTGCTTACATTGCATTTACATACTCAGTCATACGCATTCATATGCATATCATATATGAGTCTCTGTTGCCATTTATTGATACATCACATCATTATTTTTGGGTTGATTTCTCATGACATTGAGAGCCCGAGAGACTGGAGAGAGTGATGGCTGAGTGAGGCCGAGGGACTGATGGTGAGGATGTTTATGGGATCGGGCTGCACACAACAACATGTTTTACTGATTTATGATGGGAGCGGGTTGCACGCCGCAACATGTTTTACTGATTTATGCCATGATTGGCTTGTTAAGAGCTTGGGCTGAAGGAGACCCTCCGGAGTCTGTACACACCCCTAGTGAGCATAGTTGATTTATATATATATATATA
>ML382909.1:2273-18736 GCA_005239525.1 Nicotiana knightiana | reverse complement strand
GGATGAAATAAAAGTGGGATCAATATTTGACAAAAAGAAAAGTATAATTAACTGTTTTTTGAAAATAGCAATTAAAGGACATTTTGAATTCAAGGTTGTTAGATCAATCTCAACAAGATATTCGTTGAAATACAATGATGATAGGTGTGGGTGGTGTGTGTGTGCTTTCAGAATTAAAGATTCAACATTGTTCAAGATAGTAAAGATCGAGAAAAATCATGACTTCTCAGTTAACACTATGAAAACTGATCAAAGGCATGCAACTTCAAAGTTGATTAGTGGTTACATTATTGACAATCTTCGAGACCCAAGGTTTGAAGTTACACCAGCTTTTATCATGGCAGAAATGCAAAAATTGCATGGACTAGACATTGGTTATCATAAGGCGTGGCGTGCTATTCAATATGCTTCTGCTTTAATAAGAGGAACTCCTGAAGAGAATTATGAATTATTAGTCTGTTTTATAAATGTTAGCACATGTTGTCTTTAACCAGTTAAAAAGTTAAGGACGTGTTGTCCTTAACTTTGACTTTCAAGTTCAGAAGTTAAGGACAAGGGGTCCTTAACTTCCACTTACAGGTTTATAAGTTAAGGACGTGCAGTCCTTAACTTCAACTTACATGTTTAAAAGTTAATGACAGGCAGTCCTTAACTTTGACTTTCAAGTTCAAAAGTTAAGGACAAGGTGTCCTTAAATTCCACTTACAAGTTTATAAGTTAAGGACGGGCAGTCCTTAACTTCGACTTACATGTTTAAAAGTTAAGGATAGGTAGTCCTTAACTTTGACTTTCAAGTTCAGAAGTTAAGGACATGGTGTCCTTAACTTCCACTTACAGGTAAACAATCAAAAAAGAGATTATTAGTCTGTTTTATAAATGTTAGCACATGTTGTCTTTAACCAGTTAAAAAGTTAAGGACGTGTTGTCCTTAACTTTTATGTGTGCATTCAAAAATTTAAGGACTGCATGTTCTTAACTTTTGACCTTGTTAGTCTAACTTCGGGACTACCTGTCCTTAACTTTTGACCTTGTAAGTCGAAGTTAAGGACTGCATGTCCTTAACTTCTGTTAACCTTCTTTTATACTGTATTTTCAGGTTTGTTTATATGTTTTATACATATGGATCATCAATAGATGGTTGGAACCATTGTAGACCAGTGATTGTTGTTGATACAACTTTTTTGAAGTCAAAATTTCGTGGTGTTTTAATGATTTCAGTTTCAAAGGATGCAAATAACCAAATTTTTCCACTAGCCTTTGGAATAGCAGAATCTGAAAATAGCAATTCCTATGAGTGGTACTTTAGTGAGCTTCTCAATTCAATTGGAAGCCGTGATAATTTGATTTTTTTATCAGACAAGCATCAAACTATTTCATATGCCATTGCAAAGGTATATCCTGAAAGACACCATGGGATTTGTATCTATCATTTGGAGCAGAACCTAAAGCGAAGGAAAGTGAAAAGTGAGGTCATAAAACTTTTTCAAAGTGCTGCAAGAGTATACAGGCGCAAAGAATTTGATCTTTACATGTCATACATAGCAAAAGTAGATAAGAAAACTTATGACTACTTGATGGAAGAACCACCGGATTGGTGGGCACGTTCTTGTAGTCCACGACGAAGTTATGACATGCTCACAAAAAACATAGTTGAGTCAATGAATTCTTTCCTATTAGAAGCAAGCGAGCTGCCTATATTAAGAATGATGGATTTCATCCAAGTGAAGCTACAACGTTGGTTTTATGAAAGAAAAAATCAAGCAGAAGGAACTTTTTATGATGTTTCTTGTTAGGTAGAAGAGGAATTGAAGAAAAACATAGATTTAGCATTTACTTTGAATGTAAGTATTATGTTCTATGTTTAGGTTATTATTTTAATATAATTTAACATAATGTACTAACTTATAAGTTTTCAACATTGAAGGTCTTCCCTGTTGATTCATGGCGTTCTAGAGTTGAAGAAGAAGGAATTACTTTCTTGGTGGACTTAAACAAAAGAACATGTGATTGTTTTCAGTTTCAATTTGATGAATTACCATGCATACATGCAATTGCAGCTATTGAGAAGAGAAACATCAAGAAGTCCAACTTTTTCTCCCACTGGTACTTAAAGGAATCTTGGCTGAAAACATATGAAAGACAAATATATCATGTAGGACATATTGATTCTTAGATTGTACCAGAGAGTGTTAAGTCACAAATTATTAAACCTCCAGATTTCAAAGTGCCACCAGGTAGAAGGCAGAAGAAAAGGAATATTCCAGTTACCGATTCATCAAAAATATCATTCAAATGTGGTCGTTGCAGAAGAATTGGTCATAATAGAACAGCTTTTATATATTCTCCGGCAGTCCATCCATTTTCTAGGAAGCATAGAGAAGAGTAGATTTATTGACTTTTTAAAGCTTTTTCTATGAATTTGATTTATTTAGATTATTCTTATTTGAGCAGATGTCTGAATTTCTTTACGCTTATGTTCTTTTTTTTTTCTTTTGATTTCAAAGTTTAGAAGTTAAGGACAGGGTGTCCTTAACTTCCACTTACAGGTTTATAAGTTAAGGACGAGCAGTCCTTAACTTCGACTTACATGTTTAAAAGTTAAGGACAGGAAGTCCTTAACTTTGACTTTCAAGTTCAGAAGTTAAGGACAGGGAGTCCTTAACTTCCACTTACAGGTTTATAAGTTAAGGACGAGTAGTCCTTAACTTCGACTTACATGTTTAAAAGTTAAGGACAGGAAGTCCTTAACTTTGACTTTCAAGTTCAGAAGTTAAGGACAGGAAGTCCTTAACTTCCACTTACAAGTTCAAAAGTTAAGGACAGGAGGTCCTTAACTTCGACTAACAGGTTCAAAAGTTAAGGACAGGAAGTCCTTAACTTAAACTTTCAAGTTTAAAAGTTAAGGACAGACAGTCATTAACTTCCACTTACAGGTTTAAAAGTTAAGGACAGAAAGTCCTTAACTTTGAGTTCAAAGTTTAAAAGTTTAGGACATGCAGTCCTTAACTTTGACTTACAGGTTCAAAATTTAAGGACACTTGGTCTTTAACTTTGAATTTGAAAATAGACAAATCAATACTTGACAGAAACAAAGAAATTAAAAAGATGATACCTTCATATTACTTCTGAAATTGTAATTTTGCATAGCTGTGACAAAAAATTATGCTATGCAAACAAAATGAAATTGCCTTTTGCAAAATTTACAAGAAATTTCAGAATTCATATGGATTCTTTACAAAAAATCAACTACAACTAAGTTTCTTTACAACTAAACTACAGCTCCTTTGGATAGCAAGTTTCATTTTCACTATCATAATCGTCGCCAACATTTTCTGGTGGTGTATCATAACCAGAATTTCTTTTCCACTCTCCATGTGCCCAAAGATTTGTTGCAAGTTCTTTTCTAAAGTCTTTTATGTCTTTAGGTTGGAATTTCTCCACATCCTTTCCCATCATCAACAACTCCACATATTTGATTAGGAATTCACCACAATCAGTCCTATGAAAAATGAAAGATATGGAGTCAATTAAATAATAAATCTAAAGTACATATAAATTATATAAGAAATAACAACACGTACGATCCAGTTTGGTGTGGTGATCTTTGCCACTGAATATCAAATTTTTTGAATGCATTTCCAAAAGACTTGTGATTTTTCTCAAACTGTGAGAACTCTAGCAAGTTGGGGATCACGCGTGCATACATTTCAATGTGCTTCATTCCTGCCTCATATGGCTCACTATATATGGAATCATACACATCAATCTTTTTCTCATTCAAATCTGATACCCCTAACAAAAAATGTGTCACAACATTATCTTCTTCTAAAGGAAGCCAACATGGAAAAAAGATTTTGTCAACCTCTGTCCAAGCAATTCCACATCTACGATTGTCACCCCACACATATGGTGTCAGAACCAATTTATTATCACCACACCAAAAGATATTTGTAGCATCTTCATTAAATTCCTTATATATCTGTAGCATATAGTTATCAAAAACTATATCTGTAGTTGTGCAACAAAAAGGATGATCGCGAGGGTAGTAGCAATCCTTCTTTCTCAAATAATATAGGGAAATGTCAATATGCTTCATAAAAAGCAAAAAATAAAACAAATTCATCAGTCATAAAATAATTAAAAAATAGTAAATTAAGAATAAAAAAATAAATGCCTTGCGAATTATCAAACCTTATCATCAAGTACAAAGCTACTATCTGAAAGCTCAAGGAAGAACATTTTGCTACTGATTTTTAGCTGATACAATTTGTATGGATTCTTCCTCACACTATTATCATCAGCATATATATCAGTTTGTCCCCTGAAAATTTTGAAAATATGAAAATTAGAATTTAGTCCTCATTTCCTAATTAAGGACACTAGGTCCTGAAGTTTGATTTTCAAGTTGAAAACTTAAGGACACATGGTCCTGAAGTTTGAGTTTCAAGTTGAAAAGTTAAGGACACTTGGTCCTGAACTTTGATTTCCATGTTCAAAAGTTAAGGACACTTGGTCCTGAAGTTTGAGTTTCTAGTTCAAAAGTTAAGGACACTTGGTCCTGAAGTTTGAGTTTCAAGTTGAAAAGTTGAGGACACATGGTCCTGAAGTTTGATTTTCAAGTTGAAAACTTAAGGACACACGGTCCTTAAATTTGAGTTTCAAGTTCAAAAGTTAAGGACACTTGGTCCTGAACTTTGATTTCCATGTTCAAAAGTTAAGGTCACTAGGTCCTGAAGTTTGATTTTCAAGTTCGAAACCTAAGGACACTAGGTATCGAAGTTTGATTTTCAAGTTGAAAACTTAAGGACACTAGGTTCTGAAGTTTTAGTTTCAACTTGAAAAGTTAAGGGCACATGGTCTTGAAGTTTGAGTTTCCAATTGAAAAGTTAAGGACACTTGGTCCTGAACTTTGATTTTCAAGTTCTAAAGTTAAGGACACTTGGTGATAACCTTAGACTTACATTCACAGAACTTAAGGACACTTAACTTTAGGAATTTCAAAATCAATACACTTAGTCCTAAATTTAAATTCACAAGTTAAGGACACAAATTTAAGCAATTAACAAATAATAAAATACATTAAGTGACTTACGGTTTTTTGCGACCTTTCCTTTTCTCCTTGCCCAACCACGCAATGAGTTTCTTCAATAATTTTGTATCATCTTTGGAATAATGAAAAATACATGTACGAGTATATTTTTATTTTATCCAACCTGAATTGTTGGGAGTATTTTCATTCTGTGCCATCGATTTTGCTGTTTTTCTTTCCTGTTCAAAAGGAGATTTCAACTGCCAACTAAACATCTTATTCCTTTTTCCTCGACCAAGCTCTTCATCAACATTTCCTTCAACCTCCATAGGCAAACCCTCATCAATGCTCATTTGTGTACTTGGAGGAGTAGGAGTAAGAATAGAAAATGATGGACCATCATAACCAATACTATCACCGCTCTTCCTTTTCCTAGTATATTGGTTAAGAGATTCATCTTTGTTTTGCTCTGCAGACAAAACTATATATACACATTAGTTTGTTGCAAGTTGTCAGCACTTTCAATTATGAATATAATATTTAGGACACAATCAATACTTGTCTCAGTTCACACTGCCTTCTTGCATTTTTTTCAACAGACGATTAAGCTGACATATTGGTTGCATTTTCTTTATCTTCCAACTGCACATTTTCTTTATCTTGCAACTGTTCTCCATGTTCTTCAATTGCAAGTTCACAAGATTCTACAAAATATTTAAAAGAGCTAACACAATTAGTACTTGTTATGTATAAAATTTAAAAAAAAACATTGTCTAACCTTTTTCAACTGTCAAGATGATCCCAGTTAAATCATTATCTTCAGTAGCATTTTCTTCGCTTGCAATATTGTCGAGAAGAGAGCGAGGTGTAGAGAGATCACATGTTCCATCTATGCATTTGGAAACAGTCTCACTTATGTTTGTTCCTTTGGTATTTTCGAAATCTTGAGGTTGTACTCCAGTTCTCTCTTGATACTCCACTCCATCTTCTTCCCTTGCAGCTTCAAAATATTCTGTAACATTTACAATTAATACCCATTCTAATAATTTCCTAAAACTAACATTCAACAAAACATGAAAGTTCCATCTAACCTTGATTGGCAGAATTTTGAAATCCAAACTTCTCTTTATATGTGAGAGGTGTAGACATATCATATGTTCCTTCAAAACATTTGCATACAATCTCACTTACACTTGTTCCCAATGAACTTTCTAAATCCTGAGATTGCACTACACATTTACAGATTTTCTCTATTACTCACGTCTCTTTTGGATATTCATGTTGTTGAAATTCTACAACATCTTGAACTTCCACTCCATCAATAGATTCTACATATATTTGTAACACAAAAAAGTTTATATGTATTACGTTATTTAATATAAATTTCAATGACAAAAAAATCATAATCTATATCTAACATTTCCCAATTTGAGTGCCAATATCAGTTTCATCATCTAGATGTGCATCTCTGTAATCGCTTTCATACTGAACTTCTACATGCACATCTGTATCATTACGTTCACCACCACCTGCATCTTTGTTAATTGTCAGAGTAGGTTCTGTACCATCACCATGATCATCAACTCCATCTTTACTAATTAGAACACTAGATTCTCTCTATATGTTCCGTTCATCAGCTTTCACAAAAATCTTCAACAAAGTATCAATCTTTGATCCTAGACTTTTCTTTAAATCCTGTGAAAGAAACTAAATTAGAAACTTAAGGACAAACAGTCCTTAAGTTTGAATTCCAAGTTAAAAAGTTGAGGACACTTGGTCCTTAAGTTTGAATTCCAAGTTAAAAAGTTGAAGACACTTGGTCCTTAAGTTTGAATTCCAAGTTAAAAAGTTGAGGAACACTTGGTCCTTAACTTTGAATTCCAAGTTCAAAAGTTAAGGACAGACAATCCTTAACTTTGAATTCCAAGTTCAAAAGTTAAGAACAGACAGTCCTTAACTTGGAATTCCAAGTTCAAAAGTTAAGGACAGGCAGTCCTTAACTTTGAATTCCAAGTTCAAAAGTTAAGGACACTTGGTCCTTAAGTTTGAATTCCAAGTTAAAAAGTTAAGGACACTTGGTCCTTAAGTTTGAATTCCAAGTAAAAAAGTTGAGGACACTTGGTCCTTAAGTTTGAATTCCAAGTTAAAAAGTTGAAGACACTTGGTCCTTAACTTTGAATCACAAGTTAAATAACTTTGAATTCCAAGTTAAAAAGTTAAGGACACTTGGTCCTTAAGTTTGAATTCCAAGTTAAAAAGTTGAAGACACTTGGTCCTTAACTTTGAATCACAAGTTAAATAACTTTGAATTCCAAGTTAAAAAGTTAAGGACAATAGGTCCTTAACTTTGAATTGGTGTCCTTAACTTTAAACTAACTGAAATTAATGATATTACCTTCATATCATTTTCAATCTTTTTTATGTCACGGATATCTTCTGATTTATTCTAGTAACCAGCCTGCAGATCCATTTTAAACTGCTCTGATAATCTCTGAATCAAAAACCATAAAAATAAAAAAGTCTCTTAAGAAAAAAATAATCAAATAAAAAACTAATGCTATTAAAACACAGAAAACTTACTTTAACAATTTCCTTAAGAATGACTTCATCAAATTGTGTGGAAGAAGGCATTGAGCTTTGATTTTGAGAAAATGGCTCATGCACAGTAACAGCCTCCGCATCTTCTTCACAAGCAATAAATGGTGTCACCTTGATCAATTTATACAACTATTATATAAGAAAAAAATACATAAGTTTTCCAAACTAAAAAACATAAACAAAATAAATAAAAAATCGAGTAATCAGATTAACTTACACTTTCATTATGGAAGTATCTTTTACACAGAGAATCATATTGTGGAGATTTCATGTCTGAATAACATAACATTCGAGGATAACCATATTCTCGAAAGTTAACAAATTATTTTTCTTGGAAAATTGGCAACACTTCCATAATCCAAACACAAAAAGCAAAAGGAAAGCCAAGTAAAGTGTAGCTATCCTTGTCTTTATCTTTGTCTTTTTCTTTCTCATTCTCATTCTCATTGGGCGTCAAACAACTTTTCAATGATTTTAATAATGTTTCATAACATATAGAGCCCCAGTTGAATGAAGAGCAAAGTAGCACATCATCTACAATTTTCATTAACTTCTCAGACACGTTCCTACTCTTCCGCTTACCCAACAAAACAAATTCAACAAAATATATTGTTTCTAACTTCACAGCATCACCATCACTGCCTTCAAATGACGAAGTTGTACCATCTAGGTGACTAGAAATAAAATCATACAAATCACCTAACGCAATATGATCATTTCCAGGGAAATAGACTTTCAAAAGCCTATTCTCTTTTTCATCCAAACCTTTAATATCCAGTGTAGAAGAACCGTTCAAACCAGTGATTATATTAAATGCTTCCCGTGTAAACTTAAGTTCATGGTCAAAAACCCTGAACGTCATCGAATTAGTGTCATTACTTACAATTTCAGAAAGTAATAGACAGTGAATAAGTTTACCAGAAAACTTCACACTTTGTAACTTGAAAAAGTTTTCGAAAATACCATCCCTTAATTTCTTCCACTGTCGGTTTGACAAAAAACTTTTTTATCGTTTCCTTATATTGTAGATCTCCTTTCCAATAGCTCATGAGGTTTCACCAAAAATTAAACTCGAACACACGATCTCCTTCCATTATAACACTAGAAAGAAGGAAAAAGAACATAAAACATTAAACTCGAACACACGATCTCCTTCCATTATAACACTAGAAAGAAGGAAAAAGAACATAAAACATTAAACTCGAACACACGATCTCCTTCCATTATAACACTACAAAGAAGGAAAAAAATATAAAATATTTGAACAAGCAGTCCTTAACTTAAAGTTTCAAGTTACAAAGCTAAGGACAATAGGTCCTTAACTTTAAGTTTCAAGTTTAAAAGCTAAGGAAAATAGGTCCTGAACTTCAACTTTCAAGTTTAAAAGTTAAGGACACTTGGTCCTGAATTTCAAGTTTCAAGTTCAAAAGTTAAGGACAGGCAGTCCTTAACTTCAAGCCTGTCCTTAACTTCAAGTTTCAAGTTAAAAAGTTAAGGACAAGCAGTCCTTAACTTAAAGTTTCAAGTTAAAAAGTTAAGGACAATAGGTCCTTGACTTATAGTTTTCAGTCCTTAACTTAAAAGTTCAAGTTAAAAAGTTAAGGACAATAGCCCTTAACTTATAGTTTTCAGTCCTTAATTTAAAAGTTCAAGTTAAAAAGTTAAGGACAATAGGTCCTTAACTTATAGTTTTCAGTCCTTAACTTTGAAATCCAAGTCCAAAAGTAAAATACACTTTGTCCTTAACTTTTATGAACACATTTAACTAAAAATTCATAAACACAGTTAGCTTATTCGAACGACTATTTTCATGAAATATCCTTACATAATCAAATATATTGATTGAACCACAAACACAAAAATTTCTGAATAACATTATCACAAAAATCTGATCCTTATTCGACACTAAAATAAACTTAGAATCGTTATTTTCGAAATTTCAAACATATTCATGCAACACACAGCATTGATCTCGATTAAACATATCCAAAAACAAAAAATGCATAAAAGCAAAAAAAAAAAAATCAAATAAAACAACTGCAACTGGTTCAAGTTCGATAAATTACCAATTCAATCGTACAAAGCAGAGAAGCTGACGAAGGAAAAGATCAACTGCAACTGATTTGCATGCAAAGAAGGTACAGATACTAGCACGAAGAGCTCTGAAAAGTTTGCCTCGCAATTTTCCCTCTTAATGAATAAAACAAGAGTTTTAACATATAAGAAGTAAACAAAGGACAAAACAGTCTTTTCAAAATAATTTTAATAGAGTAGTGATTATTTTTGCTCAGCATTAGAATTGTTGGATAACAAATAAATACCACTTTTATTAGTGGCTACCACACGTAAATTTTACGCTATTATACAGGAGTCGGGTTTACCATGTGTGCAGCCCAAACGTAGTGTTTGCAGGTTCCCTTGTTAACAAAAAAAAGGTTTTTGCATTATAATAAAAACACGCCAAGTTTATCAATTAAACCTCTGTTAGTGATGATCGATCGTTCACATTAGAGAACTACTACTCCGTAGCATATTATTAGGAAACAAGCTTACAACCAGCAAGCGAAACATGTTAAAACTTCAGTTGCAGTACATGATAGGCAGATTAATTAAACAGGTTTCTCACAAGCCCTCAGTGTAAGCCACACCAGTAGATTTCAGCCATACTCCTCCTTGAATCAGCTGACCCACGGTAAATTGCATTGCCTGTGCTGCACTTAAAATATGATAACCAGGCCACTTCACTCTCTTACTAGTTCCAGCTCCAGGTCCTTTGTTCATATACTCACCATAATATAATGTTTTCAAGGCAAAATCCCCTTGCCATACTGACCAACCCTCTGGATCAATATGGTCTCCAATATTGGACTGCATAAATACAGTTCGTGAGTACGCTTTCCATGGACGGCCCAAATATGTCTTAACCGACCCTTTCACTGGTGCAAGGTCTGAGGTAGCAATAATGTCACAATTTTGGATCGAAGTTCCTGTATTTTGGTTTGGATCTTCACGACCTTGAGCTGTAACCATGTTCTTTTGTCCAGGGCCGGGCTTTCGTGCTGCGATTTTGGAGTTTTGGAACACAACTGCTGCATTACCAAAGATGAAATCAACAGTGCCAGCGATGTAACAATCTCTATAGAATTGACGAAGGCTGTGACTGTAGAGGGTGTCTTGGAATGCATCTATTTTGCAACGATTGATGACTGATTGATCTGCTCCAACTCGAAGCGCCACTGCTTGGTGTTTTGCTGCTCCTGCCGTGTTTTGAAACTGCAGATCTTGGGCTATGAATCCATCCCCAACAGCAGCTGCATTTAAAAAGAAAGTTCATAAAGAAGTCAATAAAAGTCCAATATTATTATGTTCTCATTAGCTGAATGTGGATTTTAGTTTTCATAGCTTTAGCCAAAAGCTTCCAGTGACAGTTAAAGATTGCATTATAAGTTATCGCCAATTGACAAAGGCGTTCGTCCTTGACAAACCTTTTTCCCAAAAGTTGTCCAAAGGGCTACTGAATTTCAAACTTCTTTGTTAGAATAAAACCTTTCATTATTTCAAAAGATAAACAAGCCAAAACAGTAGTGAGAAAGGAGATTTTTTTACCAACGGTTGCAGAGTTGAAGGTTGTTGCACCATCGACAACATTCAAGTTGCCAGTGATAATAGTAGCATCCATACCATCACCAACAAGCATCACATTCTTCTTCTTTTTCCCAATCTCAACATTCTCTTTGTATATTCCTTTTTTCACATATATAACATAACGTGTTTTGCTATTATCAGGAACAGATGCAACTGCTTCTTTAATAGTCTTATATTTTCCACTACCATCTTTAGCCACTACAACATTGGCTTTTATGGCATTTGCAGAAAGTTGCAAAAGCCTTCTATCATTAGAAGTAACCCATGAGGGTAATCCATCAGTAACTGATGGAAGATCCATGGTATTGGATGGTGCCATCTTAACCATCAAGGCTAAAGAAGTCTTTGCTCTTACTATCAAATCCTTCAACATGGGCTTCATAATGGACTGTGCCTGTCCACTTAGCCCATCCATGCAAGTAACATGGTTGGTCAGAATGCTACTTAGCCATGTATGGACGTCAAAATGGGCTTGGGCCGATAGGTTCCCAAGTGACATCATGGAGTCCATCAATCTGTCCCTTGACAAATCCATTAACTCTAGACAATCTGCTAGAGCTGCTTGCTCCTTGCCATCATTGATTCTAACGTTCACATTTCTCACAAAATCGATCGTCTCGTGGATTTTTAACGATGATTTATGCAAAACCATCTGTAACAAATCCACTGTTTTTGTGTTCATTGAACCAGCAGGTGCAATCTCAGACACTATGGCCAAGCAAGATGGCTGATCATGGGCCTGATCACAAACATGGGCTGTCAAGGAAATTGATGAGCTGCTGCTATTGATGGCCCAGGAAACTAATCCAACTGAGCCCACAATAGCAACTAAGGAGAGAAGAACATAGAGAGCTTTAGAAGAGGAGGATTTTGTTTTGGGAGTGTCTAACAATGGTTGAGAAGAATTAGTAGCCATGACTTAGTACCAAAGTGGAATCAGCTTTAGTTTCCTGTGAATCTTGTTATTACTAGTGTTCTTTTATAGACTAAAAGCAGCACCAAATGTCATATTGTAATTATTTTTGCCTACAACTTGCAAGAAAATGTACATAAAGTAGCTGGAATTAAATAAAGCAGCTTTAAATTATATTTTATGAGGTGGGGAAGGGATTAGGATAATTACTATACTACTTTTTCTAATTAATATGCTGCACATGTAAGTTCGATTTTTTTCACTAACGCTAGTTTGTGCTTTAATATGATTGCATCTATGGATTTTCTTTTTCTCCTATTGAGCACTGGGCATCTATAGAAGTGTAGGCAACACGCTTAGGGGTCGTTTGGTAAAGTATATAAGAATAATGCTGAATAGGATGTATAAGTAATGTTGGTATTAATTATACTGACATATTTATAATTTATTGTTTGGTTTGATGTATTAAAACATTGCACTATTTCTAAAAGAATTGTGTGTTTACAAAAATACCCTCGTAACAGTCCATCACTTTATCTTTTTAAAAAAAACATATGTTGAAAAATATTTGTATATGAAAAATATTTTTTTTTAAATTATTTAATTTATCTACCTATATTATAGTATAGAACTTAATATTTATTTATTTAAAAAAATATGCTAAGTATTTATTTATTTACTAGGGATATAATTTTATTTCTCACTTTCTTCGATTATTTCAAATTTGCATTATATAAAGAATATTTTAATCAAGTATTGAAGGTCATTTTTACCTTTAACTAAGTTAATGCATGCATTAAAGCCCATTGCATTGTTAATACCATGGTTTCTTATGCATTAGTTATGCATAGGATAATACCAAGTATGGTGTATAACTAATGCTTGTATAACTAATGCATAGGTTCAAAAAGTGTACCAAACAAAGTATTACTAATACACAAAGCTAATGCATGCATTATTTTACGTAATGCATCCTACCAAACGACCCCTTACGTTTTGACTGGCACGCATTGCTAGTTTAAGGACCCGTTTGCCCATATATTTTACTAAAAAAATTCCAAATTTTTTTTTTTTGGCAAATACATGTTTGTTCATAAATATTATCATATATTGGCCAATTCCCAAATCCCAATTTGGCCCAAAATCTTACTATTATTTTTTAAATATTTTAAAAATTACCCCAAACTTTTGTATTTTACAAAAGAACCACCTTTTATTATTTTGGAATAATGTTATTTCGTCTTCTTGATCATCTGATAGTGTATTATATAGTTCATTATAAAAACAATAATTTTGTGTTGTATCACTTCCTTTTGTATTTATCTGGACTTATGACATCCGTTTACTAAATCTGTTCTAATCTATTGCGAAGTGACCCAACTCGACCTTCACGTTGGAAACAAGGTGGTAGGTGGACTGCTTAGAAACAAATATTTAATAACAAATTTTTCCTTCGAATTAAAATGTTCCACGTTCTCGCTAATTAGATTTTATTTGACCGGTACGACTAGAAAATAGAAATTAACAACGGATAAATTCTATAACTATATAGCAAATCTGTCGCTAATCCCACGTAACGACAAATTTAGCTACCAGCGATTTATCGACTAATTAGCAATAAAGTTCATAGATGATTCAAATTTTTTTTAGATGTTTGGAGGGAGAGTGTATACTTAATTTATCTCACGATTTTTTGCACAGGCTAGTGCTGTAACTAGTAGTCCTAGTCTAGAATATCTAAGAGTTTGGAGATGCCCAACTCTATGTTTTAGGAAGTTAAGAAGGTAAAAGGTCACATGTCCCCCTCTTTTGTACTATTTTGGATGTTAATATACATGGTAGGGGTCAGCCAAAACCTCCATCACTCCAGGAGGTGCCCTGTATATTCTATCTAATTCTGTGTTCCGAGGTCGTAAAAGTCTCCTTCTATATCACCTTGATTTGCGTGCGTTGTCCGGGTGTGTACCCGGGAAGCCTTTATGTGAAAAATTGATAAAAATGAAAATTTTGTATTGGAAATTTGAATAAAGTTGACTTCAGTCAACGTTTTTGGCAAACGGACCCGGACCCGTGATTTGACGGTCCCGGAGGGTCTTAAATATGGGACTTGGGCGTATGCCCGGAATCGAATTCCGAGGTCCCAAGCCCGAGAAATGAATTTTTAAAGAAAATTATTTTATGAAAAATATAAAGGATTTTGAAAATGAAATTTGAGGTGAAACCTGTGATATCGGGCCCCTATTATGATTCTGAAGCCCGGTACATATTCGATATGATTTATATGTGTTATCTGTGAAATTTGGTAAGAAACGGACTTAATTTGACATGATTCGGACCTTAAATGCAAAACTTAATGTTTATAGAAATTTAAAGAATTTTCATGGACTTTTAGTTTTATTCATCGTGTTAGTGTTGTTTTATGTGATTTGACACCTCGAGCGAGTCCATGTTAGGGTATATGACTTGTGGTGTGTGGTTGGACAGGGTCTCGGGGCCTCGGGTACGTTTAAGATGCTCATCGGGTGTTATTAGCACTTGGGAGACAGCTGAACCATTGCTGGTTCTGGTGTCTCGCACCTGCGATGGACCTTCCGCAAGTGCGGGGAGGAGCTCGCAGGTGCGGACTTAGCCCAATCCCCCAACCATCGCAGGTGCGGTGTGTTTTCCGCAGATACGGAGCCGCGGGTGCGGCCATTTGACCGCATGTGCGACCCCAAGCTTCTTAGTGGGTTTTCGCACCTGCGATGATATTCCGCAGGTGCGGTCCCAGGGGCGCAGGTGCAGAATTGCTAGGCAATTATATCAGATCGGAGGGTTTATGTTACTTTCACCATTTATGAATTGGGGAGCTCGGGAGAGGCGATTTTTTGAGGCTTTTGCACCTGGGTAACTTGGGTAAGTGACTTCTATCCATTATAGACCAATTTCCATGATTCCAATCTTAAATCAAACCTTTAATTTCGAAACTTTTGGGTAGAAAATGGGATAAACTTCATAGACCAAATTATTGAGTTTTGATTGGATTTTTGACCTCTGATTTGAGAGATTTTCATATGTTTAGACTCGTAAGTGAATGGGTGTGCGAAAAATATAATTTTTACCCGATTCCGAGACGTGGGCCCANGGGGAACTACCCCTTAGGATTGATTCTTCTATGTTGATTGTAGTCCGCGTACGCGAGGTGACGAGTGTGTACTCGAACTTATTTGCAAATAGATTGCCCTTTAGGGAGTTTTGGGTCCTTATGTTCCCCGTATATGAATTGAACTTGTTATATCAGAATTCCTTATTCCTAATCTCATCTCCTCATGTTCAAGTTAGAAGTACTTGCCTAGCATTCCATGTTTCTTATATGATCTTAATTGACTTAAATGAAGACTTTATTTTTCCTACCGTTATGCTATGTCTTCCTTCATATGCTGCCTATTTACTGAGCATTGTTCAAACTGAGTTTATTCGGTGAAGCTAATTGTCTAAGTGAGATTGGTTATAACTTATTCCCTTGCCGGGATGATTTGGTTTCTTGGTTGCGAACTTGAATGTATAGAATCGTTGCTATATTTGTCTTGTCTTCCCCTCGCTATGTTGTTCTCTCTTTGTGCTTGGCATTTCTCTCAGGGGCTACTTCTTATGAGCGAGTTGTTACCACTTTTGTGATTTAAGTCTTTGTATTGATTTTCTCATCGCACTTTGTATTCGGCCTTGTCTGTTTTCGCGCCGGTTGTGGCAATATATGTTGTTTCTATCGCATTCTGGTTGTTTTCCTTAGTCGTTGCATTGCATATTAAAATTGGGACTACGGACAGAGATCTGGAGCTTTCCCCATGTACTGCATTGCATATTTAAATTGGAACTACGGATAGAGATCCGGGAGCTTTCCCTCTGTACTGCATCACATATTTAAATTGGGACTAGGGACAGAGATCCGGGAGCTTTCTCCCTGTACTGCATGGCATATTTAAATTGGGACTACGGACAGAGATCCGGGAGTTTTCCCCTTGTACTTCACGCATATTTAAATTGGGACTACGGACAGAGATCCGGGAGCTTCCCCTCTGTACTGCATTGCATGACAAATTCTGAGTGGCGGACTAAGTTCCGGTAGTTTATGATTGAGGAGATTTGAATCGAAAAATATAAATATATATATTGAAAAGTATAGTTGTAAAGCAATTATCTCCAGGAAAAGTTATGTCTAAAGGACTTCTTTTCGAAAGTATATTTGAAAAATATTTATCTTGCAGAATGATGATATTTGAAAGAGCAGTACTTGGGAAA
>MDKJ01058163.1:0-19021 GCA_005239525.1 Nicotiana knightiana | reverse complement strand
TACCGAAATACCGTACCGAAATTATTAAATACCGAACCGAAATACCGAATGCCCACCCCTAGCGCCGGCGCTCAGCTCACGCTAGTCAGGTTTCTCATTGTCCCTGGTATATTCCACTAGCACGGCCGCACTAAAGCTCGCGTTATTGAGATTTCTTACTATTTCTATATTTTTTCAGAAATTATTATTATTTTATTTTACGACAATACACATTAACAACAATACAACAATTTTTCGATGGAATTACGCAGAAATAGCTTGATCGTTGCTGAACGCTCCTTTCAAACTTCTCCTCTCTTTCCAATAATTAGTTTCCCGTAGCAGAATTTTTTCACTTTTTTCACTAGATTTTTCACCTGGCCAAAACTCAGTAGTAAAAAGATAGAAAATCATGATTGTCATTAAACTCCAAAGAGAGTCAGAATTCAGATGTACCTACAGTATCCAATAGTAGCAAACACAACCAATGGCCTACAATTTTTGAACTGAAGAAGTAGGCCTCTTATAATTTAACTCAAAAATAGCCTAGATCTCTGCATGCATGAAGATGTGTAGTCAGAGAACTGCCACGTCATCTGGTTAATGATGTCAGGTGACGTCTAATGGGTGACACATAAGCATCATCTTCTTCTGTGGTCCTACATCAGCATCATCTGTTGAAATGACAAGAATGACCCCTGACATGTCAGCTATGTTGATCCATTTCATAACGAATTCCCTATTACTTCAGCTATATTGTGGCGGCTGCCTTAGACTTCACGAATTTATACGTCATAATCCTGGAATTATATTTTATTTTTAAAGATAAAAACAACAATAATAATATATTCAGGATAATCTCATAAGTAAATTCGAGAAAAATAATCTGTACGCAAACCTTATGAAATTAGAGAAGTTTTTGTAAACCGTCGACTCAAAAAAGCCATAATCAAAATATTATTTTTATAAAGAAAATATGTAAGTGTAAAAGTCATGAAAAATAATCCATTAACAACAAGATAATAAAGTAATCAAAGTAAAAAAAATTATAATAATTAGTAATGAAAATTTAAGAATAAATAATATATACGAATAATACTAATGTTATTGGTCTCGAAAGAGAAAAGTAGTGTTTTTATTTTTAAAGATAAAAATACTAAGAATTTAATGGTTGGATTCTGTTGAAGTTTTGATGGATAGAAATGCCATGGGGATGTCATCCAAGTGGACAAAATGGTCAATTTGTTCTTGAAGGGCAAAGTCATGAATTTTGGCAAGGAGCAAATGACCATGGAAAGGTAATAAATTCCAATAAACGTCAATGTTAAAATAAATAAAACTAAAAAGATAATGAGGTAAATTATGATGCACGTATGTTAAATTTATTAAAGATCATAAAATAAACTTATGCTTTAAGTCAAACCATTAATTATATATGTATTTCATTTAAGTAACAGCCTAATGAAATAACTGAATCAAATTTAATTATGAGTTTGGTCAAACCAATAAAGTGCTGAAACTTTTCTTCCTACAGAAATTAAACAAATAAAAAAATCGATATTATTCTGTACATGATAGTTTCATCATTTCGGAAGGAACTCGAAGATGGTACAGATGTGAAGAACAATTTCCTATTTGTTATAAATATATATTATATAATGGATGTTCATTTAGTATTCCGTTGTACGTATGAGACACTGCCATAAATATATTTATTTATTTAGTACTCTATTGGAAATAAGTCTCCTGAAGAAGTTTATCATTTTAGTACTCCGTTATGGATAAACATTACACCCCGATAGAAGATTACTACATCAGCTTACACAGCAACTTACAAGCAGCTTACACAGCAGCTTGCAGTAGCAGCTTACACAACAGCTTCCTTCTTATATAAATAGAGGAGATTTCAGTTCATTATGTACGTCAGTTTGAAAATTGAATAAGACATCAATCTCTCTCTATCTATACTTGTCTTCAGTTTATTTTTTTACAGTCGTTATTACATAACACGTTATCAGCACGAGACTCTGTCATATCGAGCAAATCTTTGAAACTATCAAAGGTATGAACTTTCTTGTTCTAAATATATATTTATCATGTATGTTAATCACGTCTTTCTAGCCAACTAATGATGTAGATGCCATTTTACTTGGATGAGAACTCGTGAAATTGGAAAGAAAAAAAAATGATTTTACTTAAGCTATTATATGATGGCGAGACTACCCCAGTAGTTTCTGTGAAAAACGATTAGGGGCAATGTATACTTATACAGTCACTATTTTGGTACTTATTTTCCTTTTGATTATCTTAATAAAGGATTACAAAATGGGTAACATTATTAGATTCACTTAAACTCCAGTAGAGTTTGCAAGAAATATACAACCACCAGAAGTGGTTGTGTTTCGTATATCTCACAGTAACTAAGTTTTGTTAACCACCAAAAGTGGTATATTCCTATGACCACCAGAAGTGATAATTTAGGCTTTCTATGGTTACAATTGAAGATAAGTTAGAGAAAAATTCTCTATTTTACTTGCATGCCTCTATTTGCTCCTGAAGTAGCATTTCTAAGCCATCACATAATTTGGTGTGATTAATGCACGTTCAGATAATTATGTTCCATTACCTGAAGGATGAGAACTTTTGATAAATATTAATCCATTCCCTGAAGTGAATGTGACAATATATGACCGCGCTCTTGATGTAAATATATTACAATTCACCTCCAGAAGAGGTAATATGATTGAGAGAATATATACTCAATATTTCGTATTTTAAATTTTCTCCTGAAGAAGTAACACAATTAAAATTTTCTCCCAAGGTAGGAAAATATTATAAAAGTGTGTCTTTTTGTGCTTAAACAAAATAATGAGCTATTCAAAGTTATTTTTTTAAGCACATTTTCATTCCCTGGAGTGAATAAAGAAATACTTCTACTCACCTCCTGAAGATCTAGAATAACAGAGGATATAAATATTATTTTGTGGCATAAAAATCATTGCCGCACGTACCTGTTGTACATAAAACGTCTTGAAAATTTTATTAAGTATCATTTTAAAGCAAATGCATTCTTGTAGAATGCTTTCTACTGCACCACATTAATATATTATGGTTAGTTATTGAGTTCCCCGAAAGAAATAACAACTCATATATTTTTCCCTCAAGGATGTATTGACTATGTGGTTGCCGCTTAGATATAAAATATTCAGATGTTAATGGCATTTCTCCCTGAAGGAGACATTCGTCACAAAGTTAGTGGTAAAATTACTGAAATTCTTAATTTCTTACATTTATAATTTATAATTTTCTTTATATTATTTATAAGTGTCTGAGCAATATTTGATATTACAAAATGTATCAATAACTCCTGAAGACCTAACTGCTTGTCTAAAAAATACATGACACCAATAGTGTCAAATAAATATTAGATTGTGGATAATAAACGAAGGCTCTCGAAGAGCTTATATACAAATATGTCATTCATATTATATGATTATGGTCAAATACATATTGTAGTAAACCTGAAGTTTACTAATACAATGGGTATCATATTGAGACTACAAATGATTAGAAGATTGATAATCTTCATGTTTCCACAATCATAGGGGTAAAATAATATGTATGTTAGAGTTACCCGCCTTATTCTTCAAATTTGTACTACATCATGTATCACAGTAAACCAGAAGTTTACTAATGCAAAAGCAGCCACAATAAACCAGAAGTTTACTAATGCAAAAGCAGTCACAGTAAACCAGAAGTTTTACTAAGGCAAAAGTAGCTATAATAAATCAGAAATTTGCTAATACAAAAGTAGCCACGGTAAATCAGAAGTTTACAAATGCAAAAGTTTATGCTATAGTAAACCAGAAGTTTACTAAGAGATATCACATGCCATGATAAACCTGAAGTTTTCATTTGCCATTTGAGAATTCAGATAAGCATATACTGAAGAACTAGAAGATTCTTCAAGAATTCTCTTGTGTTGCTTGTTCTCATAATAAATTGATTATACCAGCTAAAGTTGGGACTAAGACCCTAATCTGAAATATATAAAAGGTGAATACGGGCTCATTCACCTATCATGTGAACCACTTATATATATATATATATATATATATATATATACGAGATGGTTACATGTGCAATTATTGTCAACCTACAGTTTGGCATTTGAAATAGCTTTTATCAATTAAGAGCATAAATTTCAGATTATGAAATCAAGATAGTTCATCTTGATGATGCTGGTTTATATCCAAGCTAGTTTAGCTAATACCTCTTATTAATGACTAAACTATCGCTTATGAGAACAAAGCCTCATGTGTTGGTCTAAGATTTTCTAAATTGTATATAGAAGCACTTGTATGTATCAGACCAATAATATATGATAAGTCCTCCCCTCACAATTGGTTTAGGATCAGAAACCAAATATTTCTACTATCTTTTGATGTGTGGTATATGATTAATTTCTCTACCAAAATGCACAAGGATATGTTTCCCAAAGAATATTGGGGATATGTGTTAGTTTTTCTAACATTTGGGGATGGAATAAACAGCTTAAAAATTATATGAATCGAATTATCATTAGTATGATCCTCGCTCAGAAGATAATTCAAGTCAAATGCCAAAAGCATTTGCTGATCCAAAATTAAATATCATATTTCAGTTGCGAATGCTCCTATTAAAATTAAAGTCCCTGAAGGATGAAGTTTACTATACACATGAAGCGTGGTAGACCAATCTCCAAAGGTAGCAATCCTTGAAAAGGATGGGAGCAAATGATTAAAATAATCATAATAAGGAGGAAATGAGCTCTAAAAGAGCCCACGACATAATATTTCATGAAACTCCAGAAGAAGTTCAGGTACCTGAATTAAGCAAAGTGATGAGATCTCAACAAGTTATGTCACTTAGGAACCGATACGAATGATCGTCGACGATATCTTTGATACAATATAATGCACAATATTGTAAAAGATTGTGAAGATCGGACCTGCAGTCCAGACACCTGAAGATGTCAAGCCATTTAAATGCAAGTCATGATCTATATGACTCATTTGATAAAATCTACATGAAAAATACTAAAGGATTTAAAATGCCTAAAGCATATAGTTCAAAGTCTCGAGGAATGTACTCGATTAGATTACAAAGATCTTTGTACGGTTTAAAACAATCTGGGCGAATATGGTATAATCGCCTCAGTGAATATTTGCTGAAAAAAGGTTATTCTTGTTGTTTATGTTGATAACATAAATCTTGTTGAAATTCTAAAGAGCTCCAAAAGACAACTGAATATCTAAAGAAAGAATTTGAGATGAAAGATCTTGGAAAGACAATACATTATCTTGATATGCAAATTGAATATTTAGCATACATAATCTTTATCCATCAATCTGCCTATACAAAAAGGGTCTTAAAACGCTTTTACATGAACAAAGCGCACCCATTGAGTACAACAATGGTTGTTCGATCACTTGAAGCGAATAAGGATATGTTCTGACATCCATAAGAGGATGAGGAACCCCTTGGTCACGAAATATCTTATCTTAGTGCAATTGGTGCACTTATGTATCTTACTAATGCTACAAGGCCTGGCATAGCGTTTTCTGTTAATTTACTAGCAAGATATAAATCTTCTCCTACACAGAGACTTGGGTATTTGAAACGTCGTCTTTATTAGGGGGAGTAAAGTATGTACTGTACTCTTTTTCTCTTACTCAGATTTTTTTTTCCCCACTGAATTTTTCCTGGTAAGATTTTTAATGAGGCAATTTGCAATGTATATTATGAACATGCAAGAGGGAGTATCATGAATAAATATTATTGTGGATGTCCATTTATTGCTCTGTTGTAGATAATCTTCCTGAAGAAGATTATCCATTTTGTACTCCATGAAAGTTTATCTACAAGCAGCTTATGCAGGCAGGTTGCAAGCAACTCAATGAAATTACTTGCAACAACTTCTTGGTTTGACGAGATTAATTTAAATCGATCAGAAATAGTGGTGGATAATATTCTCTACAAATCAACTTTTGAGAAGATGGTATACAAGATTGGAATGCAGAGACTCAAATATTTAAAACAAGTTTTTCATCAGGGGGAGTAAAATACGCGATGCACTTTTTTTTCCTTACTAAGATTTTTTCTCACAAGGTTTTCTTTATAAGGTTTTTAATGAGGCACCTAGCAATGCGTATTACTAAAAATGTGTACTCTTTTTCCTTCACTAGGACTTTTTCCCCACGGAGTTTTTCCTAGTAAGGTTCCAAGGGGGAGTGTTATAAATATATATTGTATAATGGATGTTCATTTAGTACTCCGTTGTAAATAAGCTAGTTTATCCATATAGGACACTGCCGTAAATATATTTATCTATTTAGTACTCTATTGGAAATAAGCCTCTTGAAGAAGCTTATCATTTTGGTACTCCGTTATGGATAAGCATTACCCTCGGTAGAACATTATCTATATCTGGTACAGTAGCAACTTACAAGCAACATACACAGCAGCTTCCTTCTTCTATAAATAGAGGAGATTTCAGTTCATTATGTACATCAGTTTGAAAATTGAATAAAACATCAATCTCTTTCTATCTATACTTGTTTTCAGTTTATCTCTTTACAGTCGTTATTTCATAACACTGTTTGTATACTTCTATGAAAATCTTAAGAGGTTACAATAATTGCCAGTATATATTAGACTCCATCAATCATTATTCACGACAATATTAATACTTCTTGGGAGAGTTTATTTATTAGTATTAAACTATTAATTTTTATTTTTTTTTGTTAAATTAATATTTCCATGCATGAACTATGAATCATAGAAGCAGGATGTGGGCTTTTCTACTGGTCAAACTTTGACAACCAGTTTGCTACAATAATTTTATAATAATAGTATCTCACTCGCAAGAATTAGTAAGTCACATTCTGTATTTCGATTAGCAGGATAATTTTTTTAATAGAAATATCAAATCTTCTAACAACCTGTGTAATCCCACACAGCGGGATTTGAGGAGGATAGTGCGTACGCATACCTTACTTCTATTTTGTAAAAGTAGAGAAGCGATTTTCAATAAATCCTCACGCCTCGGCTCAAGGAAAGCATAAGCACAACAATAATGAAAAAAAATATATTAATACAGAAGTCACGAAAAGAAATAATAATAACAAGAAGATAATAAGCATGTAATAAAAAAGTCAAATCTTCCCTTGTTACAAACAAAATTTTCTACGTCTCTATTCATTTAACTTTCTTTAACGAGGTACATTAATATTTGGATTTGATTTGGTTTTACTTTTGTTTTTGGACATTTTGTATACGAAATATATGTGCATTCGGTTGATATAATTTGGTTTGGGTGACTTTTGATCGGATTTTGTGTTAATTTTCGATTTTGTAAGTAGGAAGTTGAGATTAAACCCAAAAACAATAATTAAGTCGAATTCATTTTTCCCCTTTTCTGTTTGATTAATCATGAGAATAAGATGATCACTTTCAACTTTAGCATTTGTATCCACCATTACATATATGGTGATTACCAATAACAAGTTAAAGTCCACAAGTCTAATGAAGAAAATAACCGCAAAGCCTTTAAGATTTTTCTTTATTTTCTAAAAAGTGCCTCTTCTACTCAACTAATCAATATCACCACCGAGAATAATCTAGGTGGTTCTACGCTAATTTATTGTTAAATCGCTCATAGTTAAAAGAAAATTTTAATTATATATATTGCTAATTCGTCACTAAGAAGGATTAGCGATGAATTTTATTGTTGAGCTACATAATTTGTTCGTCGTTAATTTTTATCTTTTTAATAGTGGTTGTCATCGTATAATTATGGTTATTTTATTTTTAAGTAGAGGTCTCTAGTTTTGAGATCAGAAAAAAAGATTTTTGAAATTTGTGATCTTAAAGCTTAAAGGGTAAAAGTTTTGTCGGACCATCATATTTGTGTGGTTATACAAACTTATCAAAATGATAAAAAGGGTAAAATAAAAAGTTTAAAATTAAATTATTTTTAATTATAAAAATATATTAATCTTTTTAGAGCGGACTAATAAGGAAATTGTGTCATCTAAGTTGAAACATATAGAATAACAAAGAAATTTCCTTTTTAATAAGTCTTATACGATGCGAATTGGAGTCTCAAAATGAATATCTAACATAGAGTGAAAATCAAGCGATTTTTGTAAGTTCAAAAGAAAACCTATCTATGTTTTATTTTCTTTTTTTGTTACAATGTAAAAAAAAAAAAAACATTGATGTTGAAATTTAAAAAGAAAAAGAAAGAAATTCCCAATTTTTAGTTACCATCAATCAAAGGGAATAGACAATGGAGACACGCGTGGAGTTGGTGTGGCGCACATAAATAGTGAGGTTGACTCCGCACGTGGGAAAGTGACCGGAAGAGTTAGGGCAGCAGACAGCTAACGGGCAGTGTAGGGAGATGGAAAACGAAATTAAATGAAAACGAAATATTAAAATATTAAAATACTTAGCTAATTGAAGGACTTATAGATAAAAAGAAATTAAAACAAGAGAAGTTTAATTCATCCCACGTGAACTAACACAGTTTGCGGGTCCCCTCAACTGGATAAATGACGGCGAAACGACAAACCCCCTTCCTATTAGTAGTATTTATTTTTTTAAATTGTGGGCAGGGGAGGGATAAACAGTAGGTTGTGTATAATTTGATAAATATAGAATTATTGTATCGAAATTGAAAATTTTAGTATTTGATATTTTGGTATACTGTATGTTATTTGATTTTTTTTTAAAATAGATATTAAATATGATATTTGGTATTTTAAAATGAAATATTGAAATACCGATATCGTACTAAAATATATATTTTAGTGCATAAATACATATGTTATTAATTAAAACACAAATATAAAAAATCTAAAAAATTTGCTTTTCTTTATTTTCTAACTTCATCAATTAACTCTAATCGAGTAATCATACATTTCTAATGATCAAATTTATTGCTTTATGTATAGGTTTTTCTCTCTAGGTTGATATTCGTTGATTTTAGACAAAATTTTGTCAATAAATATTTTTATTTTTGTATTTTTGAGTATTTTAATTAAGAATATTATAGTCTATGACTTTATATACTAGCTAATATTCAAACCGAATAAATCGAAGTTACCGAACTGAATAAATCGAAACCGAAAAGAGAAAAATTGAATCATACCGAATTTAATTAAGTACGATACTAATATAACATTTTAAAAAATCAAATATCAAAAATACCAATTTAAAAAGTTTAAATATCATATCGTACCGATCGAAGCACACGCTCAATAAATTAGGGACGGAACCTTCACAAATAAGATGAAAGTTCATGTAATTAACCAGCTGAACCACTAAAGATTTCCAAAGTGACATTCCATATCCATTTAGCTTCTGAAAAAATAATTTTTGGTTTTATTGCATTTTATGTGAAAGCATTTACCACAAAGGTAATATTCTGATAATTAAAAATTCTTTGAGTTCGAACCGTAAATATGAAATAGATAGATCTTCCCATATTTAATTAATTAAATTTTTTCATTTCATCCCATTTAAATTGCGGAATATGAATTTGGCGAAGGACGTATTAATTTTGAGAAAAAAATTAATTATTCGGGAAAGTTTTTGCGAAAAAATAATTTAAGAGTAACTTTCGGCTTTTAATTTTGAAAGACATTTTAGCATGTGTTCTCTTAATAGTATACTCTTTTTTGGGAATCTTACAGGTATATTTCAAAAAAATCTCAATTTACCAATCTCTAATCATTAATTATAATTATAGATATACTAAAATTAGTCAAGCATAAATAAAAGTCGAAAATTCAAAGAAATAAGTTTCTTTCTCTCAAAAAATCACACACAAAGATCTCTTTTCATATTTTTAATCGTCACTAGCAACATAAGATATGCGACAGAAAATTTTTTTTATAGATGAGTTAGTAATTAAAGTGATGAAATACAAAAATAAAATATAAGATTCCAAAAATCTATGCAAAAAATAACTTTTTTCAATGGAGGTGAAAATATATAGATGAATCAATATACAAAATTTGAGGAAAAGGTGATTTGGTTTAACTTTGATATCAAAATTTGTAGTTAAAATTGAGGTCAAAAAATTCTTCTACGACACATGTATCAAACATGCATCACACATGTATCTCACACGCAAGTATACATGGATATACATATGATACACAGTGTGATACACCTATCATTTTTTTTTCATGTTCATCTTCAACTTCGAATTTTCAATTCAAACCACCTCAAAGCTCTACCAAATCATCCCAAAACTGAGATTCAATCTCCTTAAAGTGTACCCAATCTATTCTAATAATACTCACTCAAAAAAAAGTAAAAATTTGATACTTTTGGGCTACAAATAGCTAACTGGCTAATATTAATAATATTTTATGAATTGACTAATTTTTATAATAAGTTACTTATAAATGAACGTAGTTGGTATTTTTTCCTTTTTTTTTTTGGATTACAAGTGTAAATGGCCGAACCAAAGCTTGCAGAAAGAAGATATTTGCAGTCGTAACTTTATTTGTGCCTCCTTCTAAACCGTACCCTATTTTTAAAAATTATTGATTTGATAGCCAGCTGACAAAAAATTCACAATAATATAACTATTATACCCCTGATAAAATATATAAAAGATGCATCACGCATAAATCACTTTACGGTTCTCCTCCATCACTCTATCTCTCCCCATATCTCCTCTAAAGTTGCATTCTAAAGTTGTTTCACATTGAATTCCAAAGTCAAGCAGAAGATTCTTTACGTTAAACCCAATTTAACGTTAAAGCTAAAAATTCAAATATGCTGAAGTTTTGTCCTGCATAACATGTTGAAAATTTTGGTTTATTTGCTAAACAAGCTGAGTTTTTACATAATTTGCTAAAACTTCACACCAAAAATGCTGAAGTATTTGTCTTGCAGTATAAACAAGCTGAAGTTCTTTAGTTCATTTGCTCAGACTTCAACACTAAAATATACTGAAGTTATGTCCTGCGTTTAATAGTTTTGTCATGAGCTTTTTCCAAAACTTCAGCAAAAAATGCTGAAGTTGTTTAGTTCATTTGTGAAAGCTTCAGGACAAACGTGCTGAAGTTTTTCTCCTGCACTATATAATTTTCTCTTGAATTCAGAAGTTAAACAAGCTGAAGTCTTTTAGTTCATTTGCTAAGACTTCAGCACTAAAATATGTTGAAGTTTTTTCCTACATTCAATATTTTTGTCATGAGCTTTTTCCGAAACTTCAGTAGAAAATGCTGAAGTTGCTTAGTTCATTTTTAAAAACTTCAGGAAATACGTGTTGAAGTTTTTCTCCTGCACTACGTAATTTTCTCTTGAATGCTGAGATTAAATTTAAAAGTTAAGCAATCTGAAGTTTTTTCCTGCATTCAATATTTTTTTCATGAGTTTTTTCCAAAACTTCAACAGAAAATGTTGAAGTTGTTTAGTTCATTTTTAAGAACTTCAGGAAAAACTTGCTGAAATTTTCCTCCTACACTACGTAATTTTCTCTTGAATGCTGAAGTTAAATTTAGAAGTTAAACAAACTGAAGTTTTTTAGTTCATTTTCTAAGACTTCAACACTAAAATATGCTGAAGTTTTGTCCTGCATTCAATATTTTTATCATGAGCTTTTTTCGAAACTTCAGCAGAAAATGCTGAAGTTGTTTAGTTCATTTTTAAAAACTTCAAGAAAAATGTGCCGAAGTTTTCCTCCTGCAGTATGTAATTTTCTCCTGCATGCTGAAGTAAAAGTTCATGCTAAAAGAGCTTTTTCAAGAGCTGAAGTATTCTAGTACATTTGTTAAAACTGCAGCTTAAACGTGCTTAACAAAAACTTCAGCTTAAACATGCAAAATCGCTTTTTTAAAAGACTTTTAATAAAAAAACGAGTAAGAACGCAAATAGAAAAATAAAGCGGCTACAAATTAAAAGGACGATCAAATAGGACGCCCCATGCAATTTTTACGAAGAGAACCAACGTGGCAAAGAGGCCCAACTTTCGTCTATTAAGGCCCAAGGTTAATTTTATCTGTTTACTGTAGTTGACTAGATATTTATAGGCGAATCAACTTGTTTTGATTAAAGCAATAGGGAATCAAAACTCTAGTTGTATTTAATAATAATAATATCTTGTTAGCAAAAAAAGATTATATAAATAGGGGGCCTTTTTTAACAGTCACGTAGCAAAAGCTCACCATCTTCATCCTCTACTAAAGTTAAAGGGCCTCTTTATAAGGAAACTAGACCAAGGGGGATGGATTAATTAATTAGGATACTAACTGCACTTCATTTTTCTCTAACACCAAAAAAAGAAAAGAAAAAGAGGGGTCTAAACTATTGAAATAGTAAAACTTTAACCTAGAAATTAGGGTTTGAACGTGCGGGTCACGAGGCACCACGTGGCTTGTCGACAAAGTGGACCCCATGTGGGATACATTCAAGGAAACATTGTCATAATCTTGCTCACGTGGACCCCACATTTCTTTGTTTTCTTTTTAATTAATATATTTTTTTTGGTTCCAACCTCGTGTACGATAACGCATTGAAGCCCGATTATATCCGGATTAGCGTTGTGTAAGATCTATTTAAAATAAAGCCCTCTCTATCAAAAAAAATTTCATACATAAATCTCGTACTCGAGACCTCTGGTTAAGAAAAAAACAGCGTACCATATCTTTTGGTGATTCTTTTTTGAAATGTTCTTGTGTCGGTTTTTTAGGCCAAATTAATCGGACCTAAAAATTTCATCCATAAGCAAGTAAAATGCTCTCTATTAAAGGTGATTATATACTCAAGATCGGGAGTTTGCAGAGTTTATAATATTTGATTAAATGGAGGAGCATAAATTAATCCGTTATATCGTTTGATGATTGGTTTCTTTCAAATTTTCCCTTGCTTATTGTATTACTCCTAACTTCTAAAAATTACAATTTTATAATAATTAAAAATGATCGTGTAGTTAAAAAGAGGATTATTTTGGAAGTATGTGAATGAAGCCCCGTAATTTGGTTAAGACAAATGGAGACATTATGTGGGACTCACGTGCTAGTGTCTAGATTTTCTTAAATTAAGGTTCTTTATAATAATTTATTAACAACTTAAGTATGAGACATCTTATTTAATTGATTCCAATTTCCATGCACTAAGATAAGGACGTTCTTTTTGCCTTAGCTTCGAACTGAATATTTTGATGTTGATGTGATTAATAATTAAGCTAGAATTGATGATTCATACATGATATTATATAGAGTGCGATTAATTATATCACTGCACTTATTAGTTTGAACTTGAAATCTCAGAGAGAAGTTTTAAAATGCAAGATAAAGTCGGATACTACTAGATTATTAATTAGCTAGCTTCGTGACAAGTGGGGTATGTAAGCAAGCCTTACCCTTACCTTGTGAAGGCAGAGGGACTGCTTTCGATATGTTGACGTCCAAAACACACCTCGATAAGAGATATGCTATTGTTGTACTGTATGCAATATAATTTACCCAACTATTAGTCGGAATCAAATCCCACTGGGAGCTATGAAACGTTCTAGTTGACTTAATTACTAAATAATCTAAGTTGAACAAAATGGGAGAAATATATTTGAATTTTGTGGATATTAACTAATGAATTAGATTCGACTCACTAACAACAAACTAAACTAGAAGTCGAGAATAACTTAAGAAAGTTGTAGATGATAAAAACGCCTAAGGTAGAGAATCCCCCAATTGCCGGGCTAACTCAGAGTGAAATCTTGAAACTTTGTTTGACATTATTCTCTCAACCTTGGACCTAAAGTTGTTCACTAGAGTTTCCCAGCTACTAAAGACACCATTCTTGAACTATTGTTCCCAAAATAATCAAGATAATAAACTTGTCCAATTCTAGGTCACAGTCGAATCATGATGTCCCTGTAACGATTCTAAATCGGGTTAAATAATTCGTTAATTCAGCCAAAAGTACTGTTATTTGACTGACCAAACCTTGTCAATCTTTCCCAAGAATAACGAGAAATAGCGCATAAATAATTGCGAGCTCAAACAATAGAATTTATTAAAATCATAGCCAAACAAATAAAATAAGTATCAACGATTCAGGGATATTTACTCAAAACCGCCCAACAACGAGTTCATCAATACCCTGGCTAGGGAATTCAGCTACTCATGTTTATACTTAAAAACATATAATTATTCTCAAAACAATCTCCATAATAAATGAAAGTAATGAGAGAAACTTTTCAAATCTTCGATTATGATGGTTTTTAGGCTCTTCCAAGTAGGGATGTTCATTTGGATCGGATATTCGAAATCCGAACCGATCCGCTTAATTTCGAATTTCGAATATTTTGATCGAATTTCGGATTATGTTTATTAAAATTTCGGATATTCGGATCGGATTCAGATTGGTATAATTTTAACCCGATCCGATCCGAAATTGTGATGACCCAAGGGGTCATTTTATGATTTGAGACTCTCTTCTAGGCTTATTAGCCATAAAAAGACTAATTTCAATTACCTCGATTTGTGTGCGCTGTCCGGATGTGAAACCGAAAAACTTTTATATGAAAATATGAGAAATAATAATTTTTAGGGCTAAAGTTTGGTTTTGGTTGACTTGGGTCAATATTTTGAGTAAACGGACCCAGATCTGTGTTCCAACGATCCCGAGAGGTCCGCAGTAAAATTTGGGACTTGGGCATATGCCCGAAATTTAATTCCGAAGTCCCTAACCTTAGAAATCAATTTTTAAAGAAAATTATTTTTTTCTGGATTCTAATAAAATAAAGAAATAAATTTGTGTTTGAAACCGTCGGTATCGGGACCGTATTTTTGGTTCCGGATCTCGATTCAAGTTTTTAATGATATTTAAGTACTATCTGTGAAATTTGGTTAGAATCGGAGTTGATTTGTTGTGATTCAGACGTCCAGTTGAGAAATAGTGAAATTTAAGTGTCCTTGAAAAAATGATGAGTTTTGAGGTTAAATTCATAGTTTTAGATGTTATTTTCGTGATTTAATCGCACAAGCAAGTCCGTATGATATTTTTAGACTTGCGTGCATGTTTGGCTTGGAGCCCCGAGGGCTCAGGTGAGTTTCGGGTAGGCTAAGGGATGTTTTAAACTTACAATTTGCTGTTATTTTTATGTTACTAGTGCACAATCAATTTGTTCATCCCGTTCGCATGGCCTCACTCGTGAACGCGTAGAGTAAATTTCACTGGCGTATTTTTGTTCTTCACGAACGCGAAGCACTAGTGGGTTAAAGCTTCGCGAACGCGATGCATAAAAGGACCTGGGGGGAGCCGCTTACTCTATGTGAACGCGGCACCTGGTCGTGAACGCGGAGGCTACTGTGCCTTAACTCTACGCGAACGCGTTCTCTATCACGCGAACGTGAAGTCCAATGGGCCTGACCCATCGCACACGCGGTAGGCCCATCGCGAACACGGTGAAGGCATGCCCAGTCATATAAAATATGTTTTAAAACTCGCGCATAACCTATTTTTCACCTATTTTCGAACTACAAAGACCTAAATGCGACTTTCTTCACACAAATTCATCCCCAAGGTGTTGGTAAACAATCCTAAACTCTTCTTTTTTAATTACCCAATATTTTTCATAACTTTTTAATCAAAAATTAAGAATTTTCACGGTAGAAATTGAGGGTTTTGGTAGAATTAGGAAATTTGTAAAAATCGAATTTTGACCTCGAATTGGGGTCGAATTTCGAAACAAATTGCATATTCGGGCTCGGGAGTTAATGGGTAAACGAAATTTGGTTCGAACCCCGAGTTTGGACCAAGCGGACCCGGGGTCGGATTTTAACTTTTTTTAGAAAACTTAAGAAAATTATAAATTTTTAGTAAAGTCAGTTTCTTTAGCATAAATTAATGATTTTGCCTCAAGTATTGTGGAAGTGTTGGTTGTTCCCTTGATTTTGTTATGATACATAAGGATTGAGCTGGATGAAGTGTTATTTTTTCCTTAGTCACATTGTGGTACATCTGGTTGAGTTGGTTGTCAGTGTTACATTATACATTTCGTTTGGTTTCGCTGTGTAGTGATAATTGGTGAAATTTTTGAGTAGTACAATTTGTGCTTATGAAAATTGAGATTTAAGTATTGTGAAAGGTTTGAAAATCTGATTTGTGAAACTTTATTATAAATAAAGTGATATGATATGTGATTTGTCCGGTGGGAGCGGGTTGCACGCCGCAACAAGGAGTGATAAGGGTGGACATGTGGAATCGGGTTGCACGTCGCAACAAGAGAAATAAGAGTGATATATATAGGGATGAGCAATAAGGGTGGACAGGTGTGATCGGGTTGCATGCTGCAACAAGGAGCGATAAGGGAGAATATTCATGTTTTACTGTTTATAAATTAAAGGCTGGAACACTCATTGTTTTATTGTCATTATTTCATATTCTGCTCTTGCTGTTATTTAAAGTAAACCTTGTTCTGTTTACAATTGTTGAGACAAAAATATTGTGAAAGGCTTGGCCTGACTTGTGAGAGTTTTCATAAATAAAATGATATGATATGTCTGGTGGGAGCTTGTTGCACGCCGCAACAAGAAGTGATAAGGGTGGACAGGTGGGATCGGGTTGCGCGCCGCAACAGGAGAAATAAGGGTGATATATATATAGGGAGGAGCAATAAGGGTGGACATGTGGGAGCGGGTTGCATGCCGCAACAAGGAGCAATAAGGGAGGACACTTATATTTTACTGGTTTTGAATACAAAGATTTGGAAAATACTATTTTACTTTACTATCTTTTTATATTATGCACTTACGATTATTTTAAAGTGGAAATTTGGAAACCTATGTGAGAATTTGGTTATAGCTGAGACCTGAAAAAGGCGACTGAGTTATTTTATTTATTATTACAGTTTATAATTTTTATTTAGTTTAGAATTTCTTCCCTGCTTTATTATATATTGTCACAGGTTATGTTATAATTGTCCTGCCATAGCCTCGTCACTGCTTCATCGAGGTTAGGCTCGGCACTTACTCAGCACATGGGGTCGGTTGTACTGATATTACACTCTGCACTCTTTTGTGCAGATCCAGGTACTGGCCAGAGTTAGGAGATTTTAGTAGCAGACACCATTATTCGGAGACACGAGGTAGATCTGCTGGCGTCCGCAGATTCCTGTAGTCTTCTCCTATTTTGTTTAGACACTGTTTTAGTTCATTCAAAAAGAGTTACATTATTTCTTTCAGCCATTATTTGTAGAATTCTTAGTGGTTCGTGAATTGTGACACCAGACCTTGGGGTAGTCTTATAGTTATATATTTAATTCGTGTCTCGACTTAATTATTCATTTATTATTTTATTCGTGAATTTATGCATGAGAATTAATAAATTTAGTTTTTTTTGAGTTGTTTTGTTATAATTAAATAAGTTCTAACATTGACTTGTCTAGCAAGTGTGGTGTTAGGCGTCATCACAATCCCTAAGGTTGGGAATTTGGGTCGTGACAGAAATCCGAAATTATTAGGGCATGTATAAACACTAAACTTTAATTTCGAATAGTTAATACTTCTTTTACATCTTCCTCCAAATTATTACCTTTACAATTGCTGGATTTAGCTAAATTAGCACCATAGTTCCCTCATAATTGCAGAAATATGAACTTTTTGTGTTGTATTGCTTTTCACACCTCCTTTTTTCCGATAAGGGTGGGATAATGGAGTTTTTTCAATTTAAGTGACATAATCGAATTTGGGATTATTTATTTAATTTTCAGAGTTGCCACCCGAATTTTTTACGGTGTTCCGAGACACCATTTTTTAATATCCCAAATCGAGGAAATTTTGACTCTATTTTAAAAGTTTGCGAACCAGAATCCGGGTAAGGAATCCTGTTAACCCGGGAGAAGGTGTTAAGCACTCCCGAATTCCGTGGTTCTAGCACGGTCGCTTAATGATTTGTACTTGGCCAAAAATTTTTAATTACTGAGTTTACCTATATGCATTTTACATCTTTTACCGCTTCTAATTATTCAAAAAAGTTTGTATTTAAAGAATTATTTTAAGACGGGTTACGTATGCGTATACCCGCTTGAATTTGATGCGTCAAAAATCATGCCACGCGGACGTGTACATAATTCACGACACTTGATTCATTTAAGAAAATAGTTATAGTCGCGCAAGCGCATATTTTAGTTTTAAAAATCGAGATCACGTCACGCGAACATGTACGCAATCAAAGTAGTAATTTTGAAATTCATTCCTAAAGGCATCTCTACGAGTGTTCATTTGAAACTTTATTTGTGTCACGCGAACGTGTACACAACTTTAAGGAAAAATATTTGTTACTATAAAAGTTATTTCATTCAAAGTTACGCGAACGTATACTTTGATTCTTCAAAGTGTTTAGGAACTCTAAATGTATCAATCACCTAATTAAGGACGGGTCTAAACACTTTTGTTATTTCTAAAAAATCATCTTCCTAAATAACTTGTAAGATTAATATAGAGGTTGAAGAAGTATTTGAACTACGACATCTAGGATTACTCAAGGTCTTGTGAAATTAAATTTAGGCACTCAAAATCGAGATTGCTAGAGCAACTAACCAACAGGGACCCTAACACATCATGAAATCATCCTAATTCCATACAGAAACTTCATTAAATGAAATAACTAGATAAATAGCAAAATCTTGGAAAAGGACAATTGGCAATGCGTTTAAGTAACAGCCCAAGTTCGGCCCTATATTCAAACTTCCCTGCGCGATGCCTCTATTTATTAACGTTTGATTTTAGTAAAGTAGTCCTATTTAATTTGTAACCAGCTAAATGGTGAAACATATATCAAACAAATGAATTAGATTTTGATGCAAAATTAACAAATTTGGCATGATTCATCCTAACTATATTTTGCAATGCAATAAAATATGATAGAAGGTCCAGTAAACAAGAGACCCAGTTGTTGCGTCAAAATCAGGGGCAACCCAAACTTAAGTTACCTATGAGAATAGCACCACTCAAACAAATGTTGAAATCAGTCC
>ML382904.1:116435-193249 GCA_005239525.1 Nicotiana knightiana | reverse complement strand
AGAATCTTATAAGAATCAGGAAGTACCAACAACATTGATAACATAAGAATAAGAGAAGCAACCTTAACATCAATTGTTCCATAAGAAGGGAAACAATGTAATTACTGCTAGCTTCTAAGAGTAGAGTATATTTGGAAGCTCGTTCATTGCATTATGTACAATCGGAGTTGTGAAAAATAAGTAAAGGGATAGCCTCACATACCTTGTATATATTGCACCAACCTCAAGCTACGCAAATGTCACAACTCCTTAATCTACAATAAGAGAAACGACACTATCGTTATCGTTTAAGCGTCATAACTACTATGTATCGACCACAACCTATTTTACGATGAAAAAGACAACACCTCCCCTATTTATATGACTTCAAAAAAGTCAAAAAAATCACCAAACATCCCAAACAACATCAATAATAATTATATAGAGCCTCCCAAAATAGTGCACACACAACCTAATCACTTCACACATAAGACGACCACCGTAGTCGTGTCAAACGACCCGGAAATGTTACAACGAAAACCTACATATATATGGTATTTATACACACTCTTCCTCATCCAAACCTCCACAAAACATTAGTAAAACACGCAGCCCAACAACAACACAAAACAGTCTGCTACAAGTCAAATAACTCGAACTCACAGCTTCCGATTACCGTCCCGTGAGTTCTAACTATTAGGAAACATATTTATCAAAATTCCTTGATATTTAAACACTTAAATACAGATATTAGACGTTTCTCAAATATTAAGTACCTTCCAAAACTCTAACTACAAAGAAAAAGGAGAGGCGGTATAATGACACTTACGTCGTAGGGATCGTTTTGATGTTATTGCTTCTCGATTTCTTGCCCGGAATGATGATCTTCTTTGAACCCCAAGATATATCTTGAGGTTATGTTTATGGGTATTCTCTGGTCGTTTTATTCTGAATAATGAAGAGAAATATGACCTAAGGTTTATATATATCATGTTTGGAAAAGTCAAAGAGGTGCTAGCTAGGCACCCTAGGATTGGTCCATCTTCCGATGCTTTTATCTTTTTATCCTGATGTCGTATGAACAAAAGATTAAGATATTTGGAAACTAAATTCCAAGACCTTAAATTTGGTATATATATCTCCCAATAAGAACTCATATAGAATATGAAATGTATTTCTCAAAAATCTCTAGTGATCCACCTACTTGTCACTTGTGATGTCTGCGCAGTCTCGCGAAACTGCAAATATCTCTCTACTCCTACGTCTTATGGATGAACAGTTTAATGAATTAGAAACTAGACTCATAGATATTAAATTTTATTTTTGGATCATCTTATAGTTCCAAGTATATTAGGAGAAAATCTCAGTTACATTTGACCTAATTTTAAGCACATTATGAGTGTAATTTGTGAAGACATTTGCCGACTTTTGTTCCACAACTTGCTTGACTTCAAAATGTAGAACAAAACTATTATACGATAAAAATTAACTCATAGAATAATTTAATTATGATGTAATTAATCATAGTCTCACCCTAAAGTACATGTTATAACATTCCAAACTCGTCGACTTTTGACGAAACTTATTTTCTTCAATTGGTTTAGCTTCTAAGCTTTCCAAACCTCTTGGTAATTGTTATTCATGATCTTAAATATTTGTAACCTCCAATGTTACATGATTAAATTAATTTATATTCCATCAAATATAATCTTATTTCTGAGCTTATATCAATTGACTTACGATGTACTCTCACGTACGAAAACATGGGGTGTAACATCATTCCCCCCTTTGGAACATTCGTCCTCGAATGTTGACTAATGCACTTTTCCATATCTTAAGAAATAACTCCTAAGAATAATTTAATATTGTCTTTGCCATCTAGGGATTTGTTCGGTGAATAAATCCAAAGGCTAGAACATTCCCCCCTTTAGGCCTCTTTCTCACACCAGTGGTCGAACTCTTTTCAATTTCGTAACTATTTTTACCTTCTTTCCTGCAGCCTAGACAATTCTAACCTTGAATGTGCACCAATGCGACTCTTATCTCCTTTTTTCTTATTTCTTGTTAGCTTTTAACCTATATTTATGATTCACTTGGTGAAGATATATTGTACTATGACAATCTATCCCTCTGGGCATCTATAGGTGTACTAAAGTTATTTGTTTGGTATTTTGTTGAAATTACGACTATTGCTATATCTTGTTTCATAGCCTCAGTTATCTATGCTTATGGCTTTACCACTACTAGGTAGGTCATACTATACCATAACTCTTACTTCGGTTTATTATTATGGATACTTACCACCAAACTCCAGGTTTTTCTCTCACTGCTTATCCTATATGTATAAATCTAAGCCATTTAATGCTTCCTTATTACCGTCCATCTTAATAATGACAGCATAATCTCATATCATACTTTGTAAATTTTATCCATTCATTGTTGATTCACCTTCATATTGGTCTATAATCTACCACTGATAATTTAAAATCTCTTATGTAATATATCGTCACTAGGCTCACGTCTCATCAGGGAACATCTAAGGTGATTTTCCTGATCCACTTAGGGACGATACTATAATGCAATAACTGTATTTCATAGCATCCCAATGTGAATCATCTTATGGGGGTATTCTAATCACGTGCAGTTCATGAAATACTTGTTCTCTAAATCATTACTCAATCAAAGGTCTAAACGTCATTCTCTTATCACTTATCACAATTACACCCTTACTGTACTACCATGGTAGCATTCTATCTCTTCTAAATGCTCCTAGTTTTAAACTACTCTGAGTTCACTCATGATATACTGAGCTTTTTATAACTGTATGGAAACAATCATCTCTCTTTTGTGATGGGTTTAATCCCGAGGAATTACCTATTCTCGTTACCTTCTCACACACCTTTTCTTATCCTTACTCCTGCCTAGCTAAAACCTTGTTGCTCTACCATACTTTAGCTTGCGACCTACGCACATCTACTTATACTACTCGTAACCTTCCTTTCATCATGTTAGCACCATAGATTTCCTTTCACGCCTTCTCAGTTGTCTTTAAATGTAAGCAATTACTTTTCCTGGTCGTTTTGCCACTTTCTGCATGGATACTTGGCCTATCTTAGTACCCATGAATACGGGAGTTCCCTATAACTCATATGATCTCAATTATCAGCTTTTGTTTGATTTTTTTTCTTCTTTTTCCGTTCATTAGCTAAGAATAGGTTCCACTTTCTTATGGAGTGCATACAACATTATAGTGAGACTGTTGTTACAAGACCATTTCTACTTTAGGTCACTATGCTTATGTTGAAGCCTGCTTCCTTATTTCCTCATCTAGTCTTTCGTTGTAGTACTTAGGGATGAACTTCTAACTCTTATAAAGCTGAGACCTTATTACATTGCATATCCCACGGTATTTCTGATGTTCTTACTCGCCTATCATTATCCTTAGTTACTTACCTCCATTTCCTTGTTCTTGTAGGGTTTCTTCTGAATTGAAATTTCAGTTGTCTCCATTGTGGCACTCTCTTTTATTTCCGTAACACTTATATTGTACCTTCTACTACCCCAACTCCTGTCTGAATATTTCTCGAGGATTACGATTTTGTATCTAAGAGACTGAATTTCCTATGTTGGTTTTCACTACGTTTATCTTGCATGATATACTAATTTTCCTATATCCTCCTATCTATCCATAACTAGGCTCTTCCTGAATCAACTACTGACTACCCATTGGTCCACTCTCATATCTTTATTTTATGTAACGCCTCTTGGGTTATGTCCTTTGTCTTAACTTACCTCTTGTACGGGATCCTTATGTATCAAGTTTTCATTCCCACTTATATATCAATATCATCGAGTGCGAAACCCTTATTGATTCTCCCCAACATCATGCTTGCATAATGTTCTGGAGTTATATTATATCTGTAGGATATGAATAAATGCAATATTATTCCTTCACCTTTTTACCACATTCTTCCTTTACCATTTGATATTTACCTCTTCATCTTTGGCATTTTATTTCTACATCTTCACAGACATTACTCGCTTTGTGGTAACTCTTCTACAGAAGGTATAATTGAATTTCGTACACACAAGGGTGACACGTGGTATAACTGGCACATTTAGCCCCTTAAGCTTAACTCTGCTCATAGTGCTTGCTTTAGGGAAGCGTCTTCGTGAATGACCTTTAAAGGTTATTCTTCTATTGTTCATTCTATTATTGTCGAAACACTATCTTTGAAACGATGTCGACTATTACCAATTGCTTTGATCCCTAATTCATGTTCGATTTTTTTTCTTGTTTACTATCCCATACTAATTTCTAATACTTGGGGGTTCTAACTTTTCCTTATGGTAATCACGTGTGAGTCACCAAATCATTTCTCGAAATAAGGGTATGGCTTTATGTTTTACACTTTTTTATTGTCTCAAGGCCTGTCTCCTCTCATTTTTTTTCCTTCACTTGACTATAGACTTTATCATTATACCATATTCTGATTTACCGCTATCACTCATTTATCACCTCTTACTCATAATGTTTCATTTACTCTCTTCTTATTCTCATGATAATATCTCTGTCTATCGCCCTATTATAAAGACTTCAACATCACGTTCTTTCACATTTAGCTCCCCCTGCTTCATATCGCTCGCTCTTCGGGACGCCTAACATTCTTTTTTTTTTCTTTACTAGTGGCTGAAGTCATATTAGGCAAATATTTATCCCTTCTAGGATCCTAGTGCCTGTCTTCTGAAATTTCTGAATATTCTAGTATTCATATCTGACTGTTCTATTCTAGAGTGACCATATGGCTATCTCCAAATGAGAACTATTACCATGTTTTGCACTACCCTTCAAAAATGTTAAATAATGATAACAATTTATCCACAATTTTTGGTTAATCTAATCCCAGCTGGATCCTGATATCCTATCATTCTCTTAAATTATTTCAGTTAGCTCCCATATGGCATAATTGAGATTGGTATGGACACTTGTAGATATCTCTGTTACCGTTGAAAGTAACTAAAACTACTTATATTTCTCTGCCAGAATTATAAATACTGATAATCTTTATTAACTAGGTACCTCGTACCATTCTTTATCTTGCTTCTTTTACTTGCTAAAACTCGTATCTACCTTCTGATTCTCTTATTTCTTTTTACCATATGGGTAGATAGATATTCTTTCCTTAGAGCTCCTTATTAAGAAACTAACACATCTTAGTACACACATGATCTGCTGAAGCCCTCACATTTACTCATCATAAGCATGATGCAAAATAGAGTTTCTCTGACTCAACTCTTCCGCAGCCACATTGCAATCTCTTACCATCCATCTTTCTAGATGTATGCATCGTCGAATTATAAATAAGATAGAATTGAGGAAATTGAGTTCTTACGATTAATCTCTACTACACGATCTAGAGTAAGAAGAAAGAGTGACAGTCCTAAATTCCCTATAGCCTCTTCCTTATAAGTGTGGTGCACAACACACCCATAAATAAGACTCTACTAGAAACGACTCATAGACAATCCCTAGGATAGACCTGCTCTGATACCAAGTTTGTCATGACCCAAACTGGAGGATCATGACTAGCACCCGGGCCATACTTGCCGAGCACCAACGTACATTTTATCTAACCTTCTTATTATCTTTAAGGGATAACGAGATCAATATAAATGGTAGATATGGATCATGAACATACATCACATGGGATGACAAGATTGCTAAGAAACTACATAAAAGGTACGAGCTACAACGCTGCCATGAAAGACTATACAACAAAAATTAGCCAACAAGGCATACCAAACTATACATGAGTCGAAACCTATCTATGAGCCTCTAAAGGAGCATAAGTAATGCAACATATCCAGAACAGGGTCCCGACATACCCATAATTTCTATAACAAAAATGCATACCAAGACCACGGCAAATCCGGAGAAGGGATCTCGCTTATAACCGCTGAACTGGAAAGCCTATTGTGGTGGGGGAGCTTTGTCTACCTGTCTATCAGGACCTGCAGCACGACATGCAACGTCCACAAATAAAAGGACGTTAGTACGAATAAAGTACTGAGTACGTAAGGCAGGAAAGCATAAATAAGAATAGTAATGTAAATAGAGATGTAGGAGATACAACCTGTAGCATCTGAGTGCTTCTAAGAGACATTAACATGAAATGCATGATACATATATACACATAATCTTTTTAAACATCCGCCTCTGTGGGCATCATCATCATCATAGAACATTCGCCTCTGTGGGCATCATCATCATCATATCATACCCGGCCTCAAAGAGGACTCGGTAAACCCAACTGATCAGTGGTTGCACAATAGGTGCCATACCCGGCCGACTATAGCGCGGCTCGGTAGAGTAAAATAGATACATATATATAATGCATGCAGGACTCATTGGAATCATGTTCTGAACATTTCGGAGTGACGTAAGGTCGATATTCTCCGTACACATCATTAGGGCTAACTCTTCATCGAGAATCTTATAAGAATCAGGAAGTACCAACAACATTGATAACATAAGAATAAGAGAAGCAACCTCAACATCAATTGTTCCATAAGAAGGGAAACAATGTAAGTACTGCTAGCTTCTAAGAGTAGAGTATCTTTGGAAGCTCGTTCATTGCATTATGTACAATCGGAGTTGTGAAAAATAAGTAAAGGCATAGCCTCACATACCTTGTATATACTGCACCAAACTCAAGCTACGCAAATGTCACAACTCCTTAATCTACAATAAGAGAAACGACACTATCGTTATCGTTTAAGCGTCATAACTGTTATGTATCGACCACAACCTATTTTACGATGAAACAGACAACACCTCCCCTATTTATATGACTTCACAAAAGTCAAAAAAATCACCAAACATCCCAAACAACATCAATAATAATTATATAGATCCTCCCAAAATAGTGCACACACAACCTAATCACTTCACACATAAGACGACCACCGTAGTCGTGTCAAACGACCCGGAAATGTTACAACGAACGACCAGATCACAACCCTAAATATACATGGTGTTTATCCACACTCTTTCTCCTCCAAAACTCCACAAAAAATTAGTAAAACACGCAGCCCAACAACAACACAAACAGTCCGCTACAAGTCAAATAACTCGAACTCACGGCTTCCGATCACCGTTCCATGAGTTCTAACTATTAGGAGACATATTTATCAACCTTCCTTGATATTTAAACACTTAAATAAAGATATTATACGTTTCTTAAATATTAAGTAACTTCCAAAACTCTAACTACAAAGAAAAAGGAGAGGCGGTATAATGACACTTACGTCGTAGGGATCATTTTGATGTTATTGCTTCTCGATTTCTTTCCCAGAATGATAATCTTCTTTGAAAACCTAGAAGATAGGTTGATGTTATGTTTATGGGTGTTCTCTGGTCGTTTTATTCTGAATAATGAAGAGAAATCCGACCTAAGGTTTATATATATCAAGTTTGGAAAAGTCAAAGAGGTGCTAGCTTGGAACCTTAGGATTGGTCCATTTTTCGATGCTTATAGCTTTTTATCCTGATGTCGTATGAACAAACAGTTAAAAGTGTTGGAAACTAAATTCCAAAAACTTTAATTTGGTGTATTATATGTCCCAATAAGACCTCATATAGCACATTAAATGTATTTCTCAAAAAGCTCTAGTGATCCACCTACTTGTCACTTGTGATGTTTGCGCAGTCTCGCGAAACTGCAAATATCATTCTACTCCTACGTCGCATCGATGAACAGTTTAATGCATTGGAAACTAGACTAATAGATCTTAAATTTGGTTTGTAGATCATATAAAACTTCCAAGTATATTGGGATAAAATCTCAGTTACATTGACCTAATTTTAAGCACATTATAAGTGTAACTTGTGAAGACCTTTGCCCACTTTTGTTCCACAACTTGCTTGACTTCAAAATGTAGAACACAAATATCATACAATAAAAGTTAAATCATATCATAACCTCCTTATCATGTAATGAACCATAGTCTCACCCTAAAGTACATGTTATAACATTCCAAACTCGTCGACTTTTGACGAAACTTATTTTCTTCAATTGGTTTAGCTTTTAGGATTTCTAACCCTCTTGGTACTCGTTATTAATCATCTTAAATATTTGTAAACTCCAATGTAACATGGTTAAATTACTTTACACTCCATCAAATATAATCTTATTTCTGAGCTTATTCGGTCAGTCATCCGGCGCTCCAGCCAGATGCTATGCTTTCCTGGCCAGACCAGATGTAGTGGCCTCAGATGCCGTGATCACATGTATTATTTCGGTATGCGGTAGGGATGCATCAGTATTATTTGATCCAGGATCCACTTATTCATATGTATCAGCCCTGTTTGATCATTTCCTGGATATTCCTCATGAGTCATTGGGTACTCCTATTTATGTGTCCACTCTTGTGGGCAATTCTGTGGTTGTGGACTGAATTTACCGATCCTGTGTAGTTACAATCTGTGGGTTCGAGACCAGAGCGGACCTCATGTTACTTGATATGACTGATTTTGAGGTCATCCTGGGCATGGATTGGTTATCCCCTTATCATGTTGTTCTAGATTGCCATGCCAAGACGGTAACTCTAGCCATGCCTGAGTTGCCTAGATTGGAGTGGAGAGGGTCCTCAATCAGTGCAGCTAGTCGGGTTGTTTCTTTCCTGAAGGCTCGACGTATGGTCGATAAGGGTTGTTTGGCTTATCTTGCTTATGTGCGGGACACCACCGCCGAGTCGCGGATGATTGATTCAGTGCCAGTAGTTCAAGAATTTGCTGATGTATTTCGTTTAGACCTTCCAGGCATGCCACCGGATCGTGACATTGATTTTTTCATTGATTTAGCTCCAGGCACCTAACCTATATCTATTCCTCCATATTTTATGGCTCTGAAGGAATTGAAATAACAACTTGAGGGGTTATTAGCTAAGAGGTTTATCAGACTGAGTGTATCGCCTTGGGGTGCTCCAGTGTTATTGGTGAAGAAGAAGGATGGGACTATGCGGATGTGTATTGACTACTGCCAGTTGAACAAAGTCACCATCAAGAAAAAGTACCCGTTGTCGCGTATCGATGATTTATTTGACCAGTTCCAGGGTGCTCGAGTATTTTCTAAGATCGACTTGAGATCGGGATACCATCAGCTGAAGATTCGGGACTCGGATGTTCTGAAGACTGCCTTCCGTATGAGATATGGTCATTACGAGTTCTTGGTGATGTCCTTCAGCTTGACTAATACCCCCGCATCATTTATGGATTTGATGAACAGGGTGTTCAGGACTTGTATTGATTCTTTTGTTATTTTCTTCATTGATGACATTCTTATATACTCACGCAGCCTTGGGGAGCACGAGCAGCATTTGAGAGTAGTGCTTAAGACTTTGCGCGGACAAAAGTTCTACGCTAAGTTCTCTAAGTATGAGTTCTGGTTAGATTCTGTGGCATTCATGGGACACGTTATATCCGGAGAGGGTATCAAGGTGGATCCTATGAAGATTGAGGCAGTACAGAGTTGGCCACGCCCTACCTCAGTGACAGACATCAGGAGTTTCTTGGGACTGACAGGTTATTATCGACGATTTGTGGAGGGTTTTTCATCCATTGCAGCCCCTATGACTAGATTGATCCATAAGGGTGCCCCATTCCGATGGCCCGACGAGTGTGAGGCGAGCGTCCAGAAGCTCTAGACAGCCTTGACCATAACACCAGTTCTAGTGTTTCCTTCTGGTTCGGGGATGTATACAATTTATTGCGATGCTTCACGCGTTGGTTTGGGATGTGTATTGATGTAGGAGAGGCGAGTTATTTCATATGCTTCACGTCAGCTGAAGGTCCATGAAAGAATTACCCAGTGCACGATTTGGAGCTGGCGGCAATTGTTCATGCTCTTAAGATTTGGAGGCACTACTTGTATGGGGTGCCTTGTGAGGTTTATAAAGACCACCGCAATTTGCAGCACTTTTTCAAGTAGAGGGATCTTAATTTGAAGCAGCGTAGATGGCTTGAGTTGCTGAAGGATTATGACATTACTATTCTTTATCATCCTGGCAAGGCTAATGTGGTTGCAGATGCCTTAAGCAGGAAGGGGGAGAGTATGGGTAGCTTGGCTTTCATTTCTGTAGAGGACTGACCTCTAGCTTTGGACATTCAGTCCTTGGCTAATCGCCTGGTGAGGTTGGACCTTTCAGAGCCCAGCCGAGTTCTTGTACGTGTTATTACTCAGTCTTCATTATTGGGGGAGATCAAGGCTTGGCAGTTTGATGATCCGCACTTTGCAGTTCTCCGGGAGATAGTTTTGCAGGGTGGTGCCAAGGAGGTTTCCATTGGAGAGGATGGTGTTTTGAGAATTCAGGGTCGCTTATGTGTTCCTAATGTAGACGGCTTATGTGTACCGTGAACTGAGGCAGCAGTACTGGTGGAGGTGGATGAAGAAGGACATAGTGGAGTATGTGGCTAGATGTCTGAATTTCCAACAAGTTAAGTATGAGAAGCAGAGGCCAGGAGGCCTACTTCAGCAGATGCCTATACCTGAGTGGAAATGGGAGCGCATCACTATGGACTTCATAGTTGGGTCGCCTTGGACTTGCGGAAGGTTGATGTTGTTTGGGTTATTGTGGACAGGTTGACCAAGTCAGCACATTTCATTCCACTAGCTACTACCTATGCTTCAGAGAGGCTGGCCCAGATCTACATTCGGGAGATAGTTTGGTTGCACGGTGTGCCTGTGTCCATTATATCAAATCGAGGTCCCCAGTTCACCTTGCACTTCTGGAGTGGAGTGTAGAGTGAGTTAGGCACCTGGGTAGAGCTCATCATAGTATTCCACCCTCAGACTGACGGGCAGTCGAAGCGGACAATTCAATTATTGGAGGACATGCTCAGAGTATGTGTGATTGACTTTGGAGGGCAATGGGACCAGTTCTTACCTTTGGCCGAGTATTATTATAATAACAGTTATCAGTCCAGCATTGAGATAGCTCCATTTGAGGCCTTGTATGGTCGGCGATATCATTCTCCCATCGAGTGGTTTGAGCTTGGCGAGGCTAAGTTATATGGCACTGACCTGGTGAAGGATGCCTTGGAGAAAGTAAAGTTGATTCAGGAAAGGCTTCGCACAACACAGTCCAGACAGAAGAGTTACGCGTATCCGAAGGCGCGTTATGTATCATTTATGGTCGGTGAGAAGGTTCTATTGAAAGTCTCGCCGATGAAGGGTATTATGAGATNGGGGGGGGGGGGGGTTTCTTATGAGCTCGCTTTACCTCCCAGTTTATCAGGAGTTTATCCGGTCTTTCATGTGTCCATTCTTCGGAGATACCACACCGAATTCTCTCACGTGATAGACTTCAGCAACATTCAGCTAGATGAGAGATTAGGTTATCAAGAGGAGCCAGTTGCTATCATTGACAGGCAGGATCGCCAGTTGAGGTCCAAGAGGATTTCCGCCGTGAAGGTCCAGTGGAGGGACCAACCAGTCGAGGAGGAGACTTGGGAGTCCTAGGAGTTCATATAGAGCAGATATCCACACTTATTTAGCACTCCAGGTATGATTCTAGACCCGTTCGAGGACGAACGTTTGTTTAAAAGGTGGAGAATGTGACGACCCGACCGATTGTTTTGTGTTCTAGAACCTCGTGCCCCTAAATGAGACTTCCTGTTGCTTTTACTGATTTATAACTTGTGAGGACAGGTAGTTCGAGATTTGGAGGAGTTTGGGGTGATATAGGAACACTTAGCTCCTTAAGGTTGGCCTTAAAGGCCAAGTTTGACTTCAGTCAACATTTTTAGTAAAAGACCTCGGAATCGAGATTTGAAAGCTCCAGTAGGTTTATATGATGATTTTGGACTTGGGCGTATGTCCGGAATGGGTTTCGGATAACCCGGTAGTGAAAAATGATTCCTTATGTTCAAAAATTGAGGTTTGGAACGTGTTTTTTTGTTATCGAGGTCCGAACGGAATTCCGAGATTGGGAATAGTTCCGACATGTCATTTATGTTTTTCTCACAAAATATGGTGTCATTATTAAGTTGGATTTAGTTGGTTTTGGGGTATGATTCTTGGATTTAGTGTTGTTTCGGACGTTCCGAATGCTCGAGCGAGTCTGTGTTATGATTTAGAACTTGTTGGTATATTTCTATGGGGCCTCAGGTGGGCTCGGATGCAATTCGGACATCACACGAGGCAAACCAAGCTCTAAAAGAGTTGCTGGTGTATCAGATCTAGTGCGACCACACCTGCGAAGGACCAGTCGCAGGTACGAGACCATAGGAGCGGTTGAAGCCTCACAGGTGCGGCCTTAGAGGGGCTGCCCAAATTCTGCAAGAGCGGGCCTTTTCCCGCAAAAGCGGAGCCGCAGGTGCGGGCTCCGTTCCGCAGGTGCGACCCCTGGCCTTCTTCTCCTCTTCCCCAGGTGCGAGCAATGGCTCGCAGATGCGAGACCGCATGTGCGGTCCTCGAGCCGCAGGTGTGAAAGTCCTGGAGGCAGTGAGGTTGTTTTAAATGCGAAACTTAGGCATTTTTAGGCCATTTTTCTTTCATCTTGGACGACTTGGGGAGCTTTCAAAGGGGAGATTCGACCTAGCAATTGTGAGGTAAGTAATTCCCACTTAAAAATTGAGTTTAATACTTGAATTTGGGTAGATTAACACACACAAATTAGTAGAAATCATGGGATTAGAGTAAAACCTATGGTTTTGGCAAAATAATATTTAATCAAGAAATCAGTTATAGAATCATGCAAAACCTAGGTATTATTGATCCTTGGGTTATGGGTAACAATTTCTCTTGAAAATTTCCAGAGTCTGTGGGCCCGGGGGTACATTTTAGAATTTTGCAAACTAGGATGAGGTAACCATTTAAATAGGAGAATTGTGAACTTTTGAACATAGATTAATTGATTTATATAACGTTTGACTAGTTTCGAGTTCTTGGGCGACGAATTTGGAGATTCGGGCGCATTCTTGACCCGGGAAGTAGGCTTGAAACGAGGTAAGTCTCCTTTCTAACCTTGTAAGAGGGAATTGTCCCCGTAGGTGAAATAATGAATGATATGCTGCTATTTGTGTGGGGCTACACACACACGAAGTGACGAGAGTCCGTGCGTAGCTACTATTATGTTTATGTCAGGGGAGTTTAGGATCCACAAGCATGCTCTACGTGCCATATCTTGTAATATTAAACGATAAATTTAGAATTTCTTGGCATCATCGAATTATTTAAATGGATATCTAAGAAGTTCACCTATCATTATTTAATTTATTGGTTTTTCCTTGGAAGAGTATTCCCAAATAAACCCCTGATTTTTCTGCTGAATGTGTGTATATATGAGTACCTGAGTCGCATGTATAATTCACAAGCGGGATAAGTTTATTATTTATTTTGACCGTGTCGCATGTACGATTCACGAGCGGGGGTAATAGATGTATCTATGGTTCATGCCGTTCGATCCTTCGACAATGCACATTTATTATTTCGTTGGATCGGCCATACGTTCGTGGCATGTTATGTACTTGCTAATTGTTTAGTATTTCTGTGGTTGTTTAATTGTTAATAACCTTGGAAAATGAATTACCAACCTGTACGGTAGGGAATTGGACATACAAAGATATCTGTAGGGAGATTTGATGTTCCTGCCTTTACTACTTATTCATAATTTGCCATTTCTACTTAGCCTTATATTTAAACGTATTATTTTGGCCCTACTAAGTGTCAAGTCGACCTCTCGTCACTACTCCTTCGAGATTAGACCAGATACTTACTGGGTACATATTGTTTATGTACTCATGCTATGTTTCTATACTTAATTGTACAGGTTCTGAGGCAGGTGCATCTGGGTATATTTCGGAGCTCGTCCTTGATTGCACTTGGTTGAGGCTTCACGGTGAGATGCTTCTCTTGATGACATCTAGTAGCACTCTGGAGTCTTTTATTTGCTATTTCTGTCTATATTCTCTCAGACAGTAGGATAGACTTTTACTTCTTTTGATGTTACTCTACTAGATGTCTGTAGACTTGTGACACTAGTTCCTGACACACACAGTTGGTAGACTATTCTTTTGGTGATGTAATTAATTAAAGTTGATTTTGGTCTTCGTAAGTTAATTGCCCTACAATGGTGGTGGGCACCATCGCGACCTGGATTAGGATTTGGGTCGTGACAACATGGTATCAGAGCTCTAGGTTCACGTAGGTCCCACGAGTTACGGGAAAACCCAATAGTCTTGCGGATCGATACAGAGACGTCTGTATTTATCTTCGGGAGGCTATAGGGTGTTAGGAAATCTCTCTTTATTCATCTCTTATCATGCAGTTGATGGTATGCTAAATCTCACTCTTCTATTCTCTCGTAAATAGTGAGGACGCGCGCAACCAATGTTCTGGAACCGGTATGGGCCGCTACCCCCGTCGTCAGAGGAAGTGGAATAGATCGGGGGAGGGCCCCGGCCTGAGGTAGGGGACGAAGGCATCCCAGAGCTGCCCTAGTTGCACCGCCAGTGGATCCAGTGGGGAATCCTATCACTGAGGAGCAGGGCGAGGCACCCGCAGCAGATTCTGTCATGTTGGACTACATGACAGTGTTGGGATTTCAAGAGGTCATGGGTCGTATGATGCGGTTCATGGATACTATGACTCAGGTTGGTTTATTTCCAGCAGACCTGGCCATATCTCAGGCAGGACTGGGAGCACAGACCCCTACTGCCCAGGCCGCAGGATATGCAGCTTAAGTTTATCAGACCCCGGGTACACTACCCGTGGGAGGGGTTCAGCCAGTAGCAGCAGCAGCACCTGAGCCCAGACCAGCTGCGGACGATGATCCGCGGAAGCTATTAGGCACATGGACCAGACTGCACCCTCTTGTCTTCGGAGGTGAGCATCATGAGGATGCTCAGGATTTTATTGACAAGTGTAGGGACAGAATGCATAACATGAGGATAATGGAGTCCTATGGATTAGACTTCACTATTTTCCAACTAGAGGGCAGGGCCCGTAGATGGGGGCAGTCTTATGTTCTTGGCAGACTGGCAGATTCTCCTCCTATCACTTGGGAGCAGTTCACTCAGCTATTCCTGGACAGGTATATTCCACCCTCTGAGAGGGAAGAGCTGCGATATCAGTTTTCGTAGCTAGAGCAGGGTCAGATGTCAGTGACCGACTACGTGGCTAGGTTTTCTGAGCTGTCTCGTCATGCACTTATGATACTTCCTACTGACAAGGGAGAGTGCGGAGATTTGTAGCTGGGTTGCAATAAGGTATTAGGGCCAGCATGGCCCGAGAGGTAGATATGGGGACTCCTTATCAGCTTGTAGTAGAGATTGCTCGCAAGATTGAGGGCAATCGATTGAGGAGCAGAGAGAAGGGACAACAGTATAAGAGAGATCGATTTCTGGGGATTTCAGAGATGCTCCAGCTAGGGGCAGAGGTCATTTCTGTAGGGGCCAGCCTAGTAGGCCTCCATATTCAGCACCCCCAACGCCTCCTCGAGGTGCTCCGGTGAGGCCTTATTTCAGCGCGATGTCGGAGAGTTCATATCGCCCACCAGCCATTCAGGGTTCCTCCGGCGGGTATTCTGCTCATCAGGGATCTTCCATCCCTTATTTCAGTGTTATGACAAAGAGTTTATACCGTCCTCCAGCTATTCAGGGTTCTTCTTCAGGGCAACAGGCTATAGTGCCGAGAGGTTGCTATGAGTGTGGGGATCCAGGTCAGATAAAGAGGACTTGTATCAGGCCTAGGGCAAGGCAGTGCAGCAGAGTCACCAGCCCATGGTTACAGCACCGGCGGTCCGACCACCCAGAGGTGGAGGGCAGATTGGTAGAGGTCGTTCTAGAGGTGGAGGCCAAATAGAGGGAGCTCGGCCAACTCCTACCTATTCAGGTGGAGGTCAGTCATCCGGCGCTCCAGCCGGATTCTATGCTTTCCCGACCACAACAGATGCAGTGGCCTCAGATGCCGTGATCAAATGTAATATTTCGGTATGCGGTAGGGATGCATCGGTATTATTTGATCCCGGATCCACTTATTCATATATGTCATCCATGTTTGCTCATTTCCTGGATATTACTTGTGAGTCCTTGGGTACTCTTGTTTATGTGTCCACTCCTGTGGGCGATTCTGTGGTAGTGGACCAGATTTATCGGTCCTGTGTAGTTACATTCTGTGGGTTCGAAACAAGAGCGGACCACCTGTTACTTGATATTACTGATTTTGAGGTCATCATGGGCATGGATTGGTCATCCTTTTTCACGTTGTCCTAGATTTCCATGCCAAGACGGTTACTCTAGTCATGCCTGAGTTGCCAAGATTTGAGTGGAGAGGGTCCTCAGTCAGTGCAGCTAGTCGGGTTGTTTCCTTCCTGAAGGCTCGACGTATGGTCGTGAACGGTTGTTTGGCTTATCTTGCTTATGTGCGGGACACCACCGTCGAGTCTTCGACGATTGATTCAGTGCCAGTGGTTCAAAAATTTTCTAATGTATTTCCTTTAGACTTTCCAGGCATGCCACCGGATCGTGACATTGATTTTTGCATTGACTTAGCTCTAGGCACCCAACCTATATATATTCCCCTATACCATATGGCTCCGAAGGAATTGAAAGATCAGTTTGAGGGGTTGTTAGCTAAAGGGTTTATGAGACCGAGTGTATCGCCCTAGAGTGCTCCAGTGTTATTTGTGAAGAAGAAGGATGGGACTATGCAGATGTGTATTGACTACCACCAGTTGAACAAAGTAACCATCAAGAACAAGTACCCGTTGTCGCGTATTGATGATTTGTTTGACCAGTTGCAGGGTGCTCTGGTGTTTTCTAAGATCGAATTCAGATCGTGGTACCATCAGCTGAAGATTCGGGACTCGGATGTTCTGAAGAGTGCCTTCCGTACGAGATATAGTCATTACGAGTTCCTGGTGATGTCCTTTGGCTTGACTCATTCCCTCGCAACATTTATGGATTTGATGAACAGGGTGTTCAGGCCTTATATTGATTTTTTTTTTATTGTCTTCATTGATGACATTCTGATTTAATCACGCAGCCTGGGGGAGCACGAGCAACATTTGTGAGTGGTGCTCCCGACTTTGCGAGGACAAAAATTGTACGCTAAGTTCTCTAAGTGTGAGTGCTGGTTAGATTCCATGGCATTCTTGGGACACGTGGTATCCGAAGAGGGTATCAAGGTGGATCCTAAGAAGATTGAGGCAGTCCAGAGTTGGCCACGCCCTAACTCAGCGACAGAGATCAGGAGCTTCTTGGGACTGGCAGGTTATTATCGCCAGTTTGTGGAGGGTTTTTCATCTATTGCATCCCTTATAACTAGATTGACCCAGAAGGGTGCCCCATTCCAATGGCCTGACGAGTGTGAGGCGAGAGTCCAGAAGCTCAAGACAGCCTTGACCACAACACCAGTTCTAGTGTTACATTCTGGTTCGGGGATGTATACAATTTACTGCGACGCTTCACGTGTTGGTTTGGGATGTGTGTTGATGCAGGAGAGGCGAGTTATTGCATATGCTTCACGTCAGCTGAAGGTCCATGAAAAGAATTACCATGTGCACGATTTGGAGATGGCGGCGATTGTTCATGCTCTTAAGATTTGTAGGCACTACTTGTATGGGGTGCTTTGTGAGGTTTATACAGATCACTACAGTTTGGAGCACTTTTTCAAGCATAGGGATCTTAATTTGTGGCAGCATAGATAGCTTGAGTTGCTGAAGGATTATGACATTACTATTCTTTATCATCCGGGCAACGCGAATGTGGTTGCAGATGCCTTAAGCATGAAAGGGGAGAGTATGGGAAGCTTAGCTTTCATTTCAGTAGAGGAGAGACCTGTAGCTTTGGAAATTCAGTCCTTGGCTAATCGCCTGGTGAGGTTGGAACTTTAAGAGCCCAGCCGAGTTCTAGCACGTGTTTTTGCTCAGTCTTCATTATTGGGGGAGATCAAGGCTCGGCAGTTTGATGATCCGCACTTGGCATTCTCCGGGAGACACTATTGCAGGGTGGTGCCAAGGAGGTTTACATTGGCGAGGATGGTGTTCTGAGACGTCAGGGTCACTTCTGTGTTCCTAATGTAGACAGGCTGAGGGAGAGGATTCTAGAGAAGGCACAGAGTTCCTGGTATTCTATTCACCCTGGTGCTACAAACATGTATCGTTACTTGAGGCAGCACTACTGGTGGAGGCGGATGAAGAAGGACATAGTGGAGTATGTGGCTAGATGTCTAAATTTCCAGCAGGATAAGTATGAGCACCAGAGGCCAGGAGGCCTACTTCTGAAGATGCCTATACGTGAGTGGAAATGGGAGCGCATCACTATGGACTTTATAGTTGGGTCGCCTCGGACTTGCGGAAGGTTGTTGCGGTTTGGGTTATTGTGGACAGGTTGACCAAGTTGGCACATTTCATTCAAGTAGCTACTACCTATACTTCTGAGTGGCTGGCCCAGATCTACATTCGGGATATAGTTCGGTTGCACGGTGTGCCTGTGTCCATTATATCATATCGTGGTCTTCAGTTCACCTCGCACTTATGGAGTGCAGCGCAGAGTGAGTTAGGCACCCAGGGTAGAACTCAGCACAGCATTCCACCCTCAGACTGACGGGCAGTCGGAGCGGACAATTCAGTTATTGGAGGACATGCTCAGAGCATGTGTGATTGACTTTGGAGGGCAATAGGACCAGTTCTTGCCTTTGGCCGAGTTTTATTATAATAACAGTTATCAGTCCAGCTTTGAGATAGCTCCATTTGAGGCCTTGTACGGTCGGCGATATCGTTCTCCCATTGTGTGGTTTGAGCCTGGCGAGGCTAAGTTATATGGCACTAACCTGGTGAAGGATGCCTTGGAGAAAGTAAAGTTGATTCAGGAAAGGCTTCGCACAACACAGTCCAGATAGAAGAGTTACGCGTATCTGAAGGTATGTGATGTATCATTTATGGTCGGCGAGAAGGTTCTATTGAAAGTCTCGCCGATAAAGGGTATTATGAGATTTGGAAAGAAGGGCAAGTTGAGCCCAAGGTTTATAGGCCCATTTGAGGTGTTGAGGTGAGTTGGGGAGGTTGCTTATGAGCTCGATTTACCTTCCAGTTTATCAGGAGTTCATCTGGTCTTTCGTGTGTCCATACTTCGGAGGTACCACGCTGACTTCTCTCACGTGATAAATTTCAGCACCATTCAGCTAGACGAGAGATTGGGTTATGAGGAGGAGGCAGTTGCTATCATTGACAGGCAGGATCGCCAGTTGATGTCCAAGAGGGTTTCCGCTGTGAAGGTCCAGTGGAGGGGCCAACTAGTCGAGAAGGCGACTTGGGAGTCCGAGGAGGACATGCAGAGTAGATACCCACACTTATTTATCACTCCAGGTATGATTCTAGACCCATTTGAGGACAAACGTTTGTTTTAGTGTTGGAAAATGTGACGACCTGACTGGTCGTTTTGTGTTCTAGAACCCCATGCCTCTAAATGAGACTTCTTGTGGTTGCTTTTACTGATTCATAACTTGCAAGGACGGGTAGTTCGAGGTTTGGAGGAGTTTGGGGTGGTATAGGAACAATTAGCTCCTTAAGGATGGCCTTAAAGGCCAAGTTTGACTTCGGTCAACATTTTTAGTAAACGACCTCAGAATCGAGATTTGAAAGCTCCAGTAGGTTCGTATGATGATTTCGGACTTGGGCGTATGTCTGGAACGGGTTTCGGATGACCCAGGAGCGTTTCGGCACCAAATAGTGAAAAATGATTCCTTGAGTTCAAAACTTGAAGTTTGGAACGTGTTTTTGTGTAATCGAGATCCGAACGGAATTTCAAGACCGGGAATAGTTCTGACATGTCATTTATGACTTGCTCACAAAATTTGGTGTATTCCGAGTAGTATAGGTATGTTTCGGCGTGTTGAAAGCGAATTCAAGAACTTAAAGTTCTTAAGTTGGATTTAGTTGGTTTTGGGGTATGATTCTTGGATTTAGTGTTGTTTTGGACGTTCCAGAGGCTCGCAGATGTTGGCTCTGTTCCGCAGGTGCCACCCCTGGCCTTCTTCTCCTTTTCTGTAGGTGCGAGCACTGGCTGGCAGATGCGAGACTGCATGTGCGGCCCTCGAGCCGCAGGTGCGAAAGTCCTGGAGGCAGTGAGGTTGTTTTAAATATGGGACTTAGGCATTTTTAGGCCATTTTCTTTCATCTTGGAAGACTTGGCGAGCTTTCAAAGGGGAGATTCGACCTAGCAATTGTGAGGTAAGTAATTCCTACTTAAAAGTGAGTTAATACTTGAATTTGGGTAGATGAACACACACAAATTAGTAGAAATCATGGGATTAGAGTAAAACCTAGGGTTTTGGAAAAATAAGATTTAATCAAGAAACTTGTTATGGAATCATGCAAAAACTAGATATTATTGATCCTTGGGTTATGGGTAACAATTTCTCTTGAAAATTTCTGGAATCCGAGCATGTGGTCCCTGGGGTACATTTTAGGATTTTGCAAACTAGGATGAGGTAACCATTTAAATAGGAGAATTGTGAACTTTTGAACATAGATTGATTGATGTATATAATGTTTGACTAGTTTCGAATTCTTGGGTGACGAATTTGGAGATTCAGGCGCATTCTTGACCCGGGAAGTAGGCTTGAAACGAGTGTATTGGTAAAAATGAGCTTCACACGTGTAATACTTATGATGACTCTGCAATCTATATGGAGAAATTACAACATGACAACTGGACGAGACTATATGAAGAGGTACGAGATAAAGAGGAACGAAACATCATACCCACGGGGTAATCAGATACGGGAATCTCAACCTAATTGAGAAGGAAAAGAGATAGGTTAGAATGATCAAGACGGAATAAAGGGCAGATTCGGGGATCTTCAATTAATGAGCCAAAATGTTACATAATCTTCACGCAACAGTTACGATTAATCATTGTAATGTTACATTAATGCCATTATTAGCCATTAATGTTCAATTACTGAAAAGAGTAGACGTTATATTAAGAAAATTCCCTATAAAAGGGAGTAAAATATAACTTGTAAGGACACGTTCGAACCACTATTGAAATATACTTAATTTTTACGCATCTTTCTGCTTTCTATTTACGAATTTACTTACAATTATTAGCATATTCTTTGGTTATCAGAAACCCGTGTTCTTCTTAAAATAGCTTTGGTAGAGAATCTAATTCTTTGGTTAAACAAATTGGTTCCGTTACCGGGTATATGATAAACCCTATTTTTTCTCAAACAACATCCTGTAAATTATGTCGAACGCCAACGACAACAACCAACAAAGGATTGGAGCTCCAGTTCCATCACCTTCAGGTTCCCCACGAGGCTCAAGGGAACATTCCCCAGAAAGATCTACGACTCAAAATAATAATCACAACAGAAATGAACAATCAGGAGAACAAGATCCTGTAAAACAAATCGTTGGTGAATATGTGACTCAAGTCTTACAAGATTTCATGAGGGGATTGCTAGCTGCATCACCTACACCTCCTCCTAACAACATCGCAACTGTGGAAAATCCACAATCCGGACTAGCAAACTAAGGAAGTAGAGGCACTCCAAATGAGTCCCTCGAAGCAAGACCAGGTATCTCCAGTAATCCAGAATTACAGTCTTTATTAACCTTGCAGAAACAGGTGAAGGAAAAAAATGACCGAATCGAGCAAATTCCTAGAGTACCACCTTTTATCAAAGGCATTGACGTTGATAGATATTCTGAACAACCTTGGAAGCCAAATGCAACACCCTTGCATATTCCCAAAAAATTCAAAATTCCTGATATTCTCAAGTACGACGGGACAACTGATCCACGTGATCATGTAACTGCTTTTACTACAGGAGTAAAAGGAAACAATCTGACTAAAAAAGAAATTGAATTTGTACTAGTCAAGAAGTTCGGAGAGACACTCACCAAAGGAGCACTAACATGGTATTCTCTTCTACCCAAAAATTCTATTGACTCTTTTGCTGAGCTTGCAGATTATTTTATAAAAGCACATTCCGGTGCACAAAAAGTCAAAAAAAGAATGGAAGAAATATTCAAGATAAAACAAGGAGACGCGGAGTTGCACCGAGAATTTTTAGACAAGTTTCAACGAGAAAGAATGCTGCTACCAAGGGTACCTGACAATTGGGCAGCAATGGTGTTTGCAAGCAGCTTAACTGACATAAGCTCAGAAGCCACGATATGACTCAAGTAAATCTTGATAGAATTCCCAGCCACGACATGTAACGATGTCTATAACAGGTACAGTACCAAGCTACGAATAGAAGAAGACACCATTGCTCAATCAAAAGCTGAAGATTGAGCCAGTTCTAGATGCTCCGAACCAGAAAGGAGAACATGTAAGAACATGTATGATCCATATATGGGACCTTCAGGACGAGAAACTCGTTCCAAGTTTGAAAACAGATGGTCGAAATATAGACTGTCAAATAGAGATACGAACTCATCCTCCTCAAGATCTAGAAAAGATCGGGAGGAATGGAACATAGGGAATGGAAGAGTCGGAGACTACAACTTCAATGTAAGTACTTCTGAATCAATTACCGTACTGAGAAACATGGGCGATAAAGTTCCATGGCCCAAAGAAATGAGATCGAATCCAAACAGAAAGAATTCAGACTTCTTGTGCAAATTCGTTAACGATCATGGACATAGAACATCAGATTGCAGATTGTTGCAAGGTGAGGTAGAACAATTATTAAAATAGGGCTATCTAACAGACCTGTTTTGTGAAAAAGGCAAACAGGTATATATGAAGAACAAGCAAGAGCCCCTAGAACCACCATCTCCAAAGAGAACAATGAATGTGATACACGGAGAAGAGGAGGTGAATGGAGTATTCTGCAAAAGAACAACAAAATTCACAATTACACACGGGAATAGAATTCGTAAAGACATGGGAGCAGACAATATAACGTTCGAGAATGCAGATGACAACGGATTGCTGCTTCTTCATAACGACGCTCTAGTAATATCTCTACTCATACATGACACTAATGTAAAAAGAGTGTTGATTGATCCAGGTAGCTCAGTCAACATCATTTTGTTGAGAGTTGTGGAAGAAATGATAATGGAGGATCGAGTAATCCCAAAAACACGAGCCTTATCTGGGTTTGACAACTCTACGGTCATAACAAAAGGAGAAATTGAGCTTAGTACCTATGTAGAAGGAGTAATCAAAAATATAAAATTTCAAGTAATTGATACTGATATGGATTACAACATAATCATGGGGAGACCATGGATCCATGACATGGAAGCAATACCAGCTACTTTGCACCAGGTAATAAAATTCCCTTCTAAATGGGGAATTCAACAGATTTGAGTCGATTAGTAGACCTCAAGGAATATAAATTCAGTAGTACACTCAAACAAAAATGAGGTAGCGGAAGATTCAAAAGACGAGGAAATCGCCCAATTAGGTACGGAAGAAGAAATTGGAACTCAAATAGGTACGGAAGAAGGAAGCCACGAGAAGGTGAACCAAATCACCACAGAGGCAACATCAACACATACGGCCATTGATTCCAGACCCGATGTCATTCAGAGGCCAGAAGAAGACGAGCATATTAAAACAACTATTGAGGAGCTCGAAGCTGTCCCACTGTTCGAGCAGAAGCCTGAGCAAAAAGTTCATATAGGCACGAGGCTAAGCCCCGCAAGAAGAGGTAAGTTAATTGAATATTTAAAAGCTAACTCTGATTGTTTTGCTTGGTCCCATTTAGATATAACAGGTATACCTCCTGAAGTGATGACTCATAAACTAAATGAAGATCCATCATTGCCTGTCAAGCAAAAGAAAAAAAGGCAAGGACCATTCAAGAACCAAGTGATCGATGAAGTGGTACAAAAACTCTTGAAAATTAGTTCAATACGCGAGGTAAAATATCCTAATTGGTTAGCTAATATTGTAGTGGTAACCAAAAAGAATGTTAAATGGAGAGTATGTGTAGATTACACAGATTTGAATAAAGCATGCCCCAAAGAGTCTTTTCCATTACCACACATAGATCAAATGATTGATGCCACTGCAGGTCATGAATTGTTGAGCTTTATAGATGCATATCCTGATTATAATCAGATAAAAATGGATCCCTCGGACGAGGAAAAAACTTCCTTTATTACAAACAGGGGGACTTATTGTTACAAAGTCATACCTTTTGGCCTGAAAAGTGTTGGAGCCACGTATCAAAGGCTAGTGACAAATATGTTCCAGGAACATCCGGGGAAAAAAATGGAAGTATACATTGATGACATGCTGGTAAAATCAACTCAAGCGGAAGATCATTTTGATCATCTTTCAATCACCTTCGAAATCCTGGGCAGGTATAACATGAAACTAAATCCAGAAAAATGCGCCTTTGGCGTTGCATCAGGTAAGTTTTTGGGTTTCCTTGTATGAAATAGGGGTATAGAAGTAAACCCCACTCAGATTAAAGTTATTGATGAAACAACTAACGTACTTACGAGAAAAAAAGAAGTTCAAAAACTAACAGGAAGAATTGCAGCCTTAGGAAGATTTATCTCCAGATCTTCGGAGAAGAGTTTTAAATTCTTTTCAGTTCTAAAAAAGCAGAATCAGTTCGAATGGACTGAAGAATGCCAACAGGCTCTCAAAGATCTGAAGGCCTGTCTATCAAAACCCCCGCTGCTGTCTAAACCAAAAGAGGGGGAGAGGCTATATGTCTATCTTGCCGTAGAAGAAATTTCCGTAAGTGAAATACTGGTAAGAGAGGACAGAGGTAAACAATCTCCTATTTATTATGTACGCAAGTCTTTATTAGATACTGAAACTAGATATCCTCATCTAGAAGAATTATCCTTAGCTCTAATCATGACAGCTAGAAAGTTGAGACCATACTTTTAATGTCACCCAATCACTGTGTTGACCTCGTATCCACTAAGAAATATTTTGCATAAACAAGAGTTATCAGGGAGATAAGCTAAATGGGCAATAGAATTAAGCGAACATGACATAATATATCAGCCTAGGAATGCAATAAAGTCTCAGATTTTAGCTGATTTCGTCGTTGATTTTAATACTAACATAATCCCTGAAGTGGAAAAAGAGTTACAACTCTTCAACGAGGCTAATCTAGGAATTCAGACCCTATTTACTGATGACTCTTCTAACATAAAAAGAGTCGGCTTAGGAATTGTTTTAATATCACCTACGGGTGAAAAGATACGACAAGCCATTAAATGTTATCCCATAATTAACAATGAAGCAGAGTAAAAAGCTTTCATTGCAGGGCTTGAACTGGCACGAGAAATCTCAATTGAGCAAATCGTGATGAAAAGTGACTCTCAACTAGTGGTAAACCAGATGCAGGGGACTTATACCGTAAGAGAGGCTCAGATGCAACAATATCTGGAAAAAGGAACGAGACCTAGTAAGGCAATTCTAGTCAAGGAAAGTTACGCAAATACCCAAAGAGGAAAATGCAGAAGCGAATGCATTAGCTAACCTCGCACCAGTTGCCAACGTAACAAATTAAGACAATGCAATTGTCATACACCTATTTCATTCAGCAATCGACCAGGACAAAAATGAGGTAAAATTTAACAATTTAACCTGGGATTGGAGAAACGAAATTGTAAACCTTTTTCAGAATGCCACCGTGCTTGAAGATAGAAAAGCAGCTCAAGCACTTCGCCGGAAAGCTGCGCGGTACTGCCTGGTTTGTAAAATGTTTGGAGGTCCCTTAGCAAAGTGCCTTGGACCCAATAAAATGGAGTACGTGATGAAGGAAGTACACGAAGGACACAGCGGAAAACATGCAGGAGCAAGATCCTTAGTCAAAACCCTAATCAGAGCAGGGTACTATTCGCCTAAATTGGAGGAAGATGCTGAGAGCTTCATAGCTAAATGCGACAAATGTCAGCGATATACCAAAAATATGCACCAGCCAGCAGAATTACTCCACCCAGTGATGTCACCATGGCCATTCATGAAATGGGGCATGGATATAGTGGGACCTCCTCCCCCATCTAAAGGAAAGGTACGGTTCTTACTCGTATTAACTAATTATTTCACAAAATGGATGGAGGAAGACGCTTTTAAACAAGTGCGAGAGAAAGAAGTGAAAAGCTTCATATGACGACACATAATATGCCACTTTTGAATACCAAAGGTGATCGTATGTGACAATCGCCCACAATTCATAGGCTCACAAATCACAGAATTCTTCAAAAGCTGGAAAATCAAGCGAATCACTTCATCACCATATCACCCGTGGCTAATGGGCAAGCCGAGTTAACAAACAAAGTCATTGTCAACAACTTAAAGAAACGGTTGGAAAAATCCAAGGGAAAGTGGCCTGACGAGCTACCGGCAGTATTATGGGCTTACAGAACTACTGCAAAAGTAGCCACGGGAGAAACTCCATTCATGCTTTTCTACGATTCAAAAGCATTAACTACCAGTGGAAATCGGCGAACCAAGCACAAGATTCACAACGGCAACGGAAGAAACAAACAACGACGAGTTAAGGACAAATCTGGATTTGCTCGAGCAAAGAAGAGAAGCTGTATTAATGCGTATGGCAGCCCAAAAACAAATTATAGAGCGATATTACAATAGAAAATTTTACCTCAGATATTTCAACATTGGGGGCTTCGTTCTTAAAAAAGTCTTCCAATCAACAAAGGAAGCTGGTGCAGGAAAGCTAAATCCAAACTAGGAAGGGCCCTACAAGTCCGTGGAATTGCTGGAAAAGGCGCTTACGAGCTGGAAACTATGGACGACAGAATCTTACCAACCAGTTGGAATAATGTTCATTTGAAGAAGTATTACTTCTGAATAAAGGGAATACCCCTGGTCAGGTATCATTACGTTCAATTTTACTTTTGTACAGTTAAAGTTATACAAACCATTTTAGATGATAGGCAAAAAGCTAACCCGTCACCAGATGATGATATTAGACCTGTATAGACACGAGGAAGTAACTGGATTGCCAGTCTAGGGTTAGAACTTTCTGATGGACGTTTTTAAAGTGTTAAGCAGTCATCATCTACACTATATACCTTCAAGTCCAGTATGTTTTTTCTTTTCAGGAAAAGGACCACAAGGATGGAATATTCAAGTGCTCGAGATTTCATTCTTCAAAGCTCAAACACTTGGGGTACTATACAGTATGGAAGGCAAAGAAGAAGCAAAGAAGACTATCAAAAAGTCAAAGCTCAAGCCTGCAGATCCATCTTCCCAACAAGTCAAGTACTATGAGCAAAATCAAAGAGCCAAAGACAAAAAACACAAATCCTGATTCAAAAACCTTCAAAAAAACATATTCATAAATGTAAACGAATGTTTAGGTTAAGGATAGAATATTAGATACGGATAAAAATTCACATCCTTGTACTTAGTCAAAAACTTTTGTAAATGAAAACAGTTACGGATGAAGCAACATCTTTGTACTTATTCAAAAACTGTTGTAAATAAAAACATTTACGAATAAGAAAAGCATTATCCTTGTATTTATTCAAAAACTGTTGTAAACAAAAACAGTTACGGGTAAAAATTCATANTTACGGATGAGAAAAGCATTATCCTTGTATTTATTCAAAAACTGTTGTAAACAAAAACAGTTACGGGTAAAAATTCATACCCGTATATTTATTCAAAAAGCTGTTATAAATGAAAACAGTTGTACCCTTGTATTAATTCGAAAAAGCTGTTACAAAAGAAAAACAGTTACGTGTACAAGTTTATACCAAATCCGTTGTAACTAAAACAATTGCAAAGGAGTTATGGACGATACACAAACACATGTAAAATGTTGCGAAAGTTCGAAACAATACAAAGACTTTCTTAAAAACATTGTCAAAGAAAAACATGTGAAATTCCTATCTCTCTTTTGTACATTTACACCATTATGAAGTTGAGACGTCTTCTTCATTAAGTGTCGATCAAAAAAGGGCCATCTTTTATAAATCGTGTCTATTACGAAAAGGTACGAAAAATATAAGCATTTTTTAAAATGCAAAGTCAAAAACTCAGAGGTAAACCAAAAACCTCAAAAAGAAAGCATGCAAGGATTTAAGAGCGAAAACAACAACTCAAAGGAATCGAAAGACATGCCGATATTACTCTTAATATATAGTGGGAAAAAACTAAGTATTAACTTAGTCTAAGCCTAATTTTTTTATACAAAAGTTGCCCCTAAGTTGTCAGTTGGGGACTTACAAAGGTCCGAACTTTACGCCCACTGGCACCGGGGGTAACCACAAATTGTTGGAAAAAAAAAAAGAACCAAGCTCCTTAAACTTTTTCGCTAGATGGGGGGTTGTCTTCACTGGCAGAAGGAGCGGATTGAGATGGCGAGACACGAGCAGTAGGGACCTCAGCCGTTGAGACTTCTCAATCGTCTCTCTGGTTTTAGCAATTTCGGCTTCCAAGTCAAAACTTGTTGGCCCATTTCCGTCAATATATCAGGATGGACATTCAAATAAACCCAGATAACATCGACGGCTGCTTTGTCTTCAAGAGCCTCGTAATCTTTCTCTGATTGTGGAGCTTCAGCTCTTAGCTCATCTCTTTCAGCCACGACAGCATCATGAGAGGCCTGTAAATGAGCGATGGATCTTTCCAGAAACTGGACCTTCTCTGAAGAGTTAAGGAGGTCTTCTTGGGTTTGGGTGAGAAATTGAACAAGTTCGCCACAGTACACCTCTTTCTGGTCCAACAAAGCCTTCAGGCTCCTAATCTCCTCTATGGCACGGGAAAGCTGCTCCACAAATGAAGACTCTAAGACACTTTTGTCCTTACCTGCCTGGTTCGAAGACGCCTTCTCAACGGCCAGTTATGCTGCCATAACCTTAACTTGCCGCTCCAAGGTTCACTTTTCCTCCTCCATTGCCTCCATGTCAAGATGTAAACTCTCGTACTGCTCCTTCCAATTATCAGCCTCAATATGGAAGTCATTTGCTGCTTGCTCTGTTTGAACAATTCTCTTCATTAGCTCTATGCCTATAAGGTTGATCTAAATAATAAATTAGATACGGTAAGAATATATATAAGTACATATGGAGGAAAAGAAAGTTTTACCTTTCAGGACAAGTGCACAATCTCATTCATCCAAGTCAGGGAGCTGTGGCTTTCCAGATTAGACTTCTCAGTCAAACCTATCAATGTCTTTAACCATACATCAGCCTAGCCCTACTTTTTCAAAAGGCTGCCTGCTGCAGGAACCTCTATTGTAAGTTGCTTCATCACCCCCCTGCTGGAAGACCCTACTTCAATAGCAGAAGGCACGGAAGCGGGGCAAGGAGCCACATACGGAGTAGGTTGAGGAGCCGCAACGGGAGATAGAACGAAAATGGGAGCAGAGTCAGCAACGGGAGAAATAAACGAAAGTTTCTTCGCAGCAGGAGGAGAGAAAACAGCAAGAGGAGCTTCATCAGAGATGGTACCAAAACCTTGTTGGAACAGGTGATCAAAAGACTCACGAATAGGAGAGGGAGTTGCATCTTCAGGAGCGGAAAGTTCTAATTCAGGCACAAGAGGATCAACAACGGGTGCAGATTCATCATCAGAGACCACCCTCCTCCTACGTGACCTATGGACCGGTGAACCCTCTTCTTCTTATTCCTCCTATAAGGTCCTGGACCCACTTGCTTTTATTTTTGACCAGGAGGAACCAACAATGATCTCCTGGGCTTTAGCCAGAGACAGCCTTGAAGCGGACACAGCCGTAGCATAAACTCCACGAGTAGGAAACCCTACCAAATAAAAGGGGTCAAATAAAGCTCAAAAAGAGAAGAAGTAAAAACAAAAAACTTCACTTACCATGGGTCTTCACCTTCCAACCAAACCTCAAAGAGAGGTACTTCCATGAATGTTCTTCTAAAAGAGCGATTGACAAGAGTTTTTCTACCCAATCACGAAAACCGAAGACATTCTCGACGATTCCCATAGTTGCTGCAAAAGAAGAAGAAAAAATCACGGTATTGAAAGTTCATCAAAAGTGAAGAAAGGAAAGTGAGCAAAACTATACTCACGTGCAAAGTTTCCTTTCTCAGGGAAGGGGAGATTTTCTTCACCTACTAAACATGTAGTAGGGACAACAACATACCGGACATACCACCCTCTATCTTTGTCATCTTCTGGAGTAACTAACACCTTTTTACTCCTAGCCGTGAGAGTAAACACTCCTTTGTGGAACAACATCGGAGAATATAGGTGAATAAGATGATGAATAGTAAAGGGTATGGAAGCTAAATTGGCCAAATACCTAAGGCAGGCGTTTACTTGCCAAATAAGAGGACCGACTTGTCCCAGAAAAACTTTGAAGAATCGACAAAACTCGATGATAACAGGGTCGATGGGAGGCTTGAATCCTAATATGACGGGATAAGTATAGACATAAGAATATCTAGTCTTGTAAGAGGTTATTCTTTGGTTATCGTTAGGAACAACAACAAGAAAATCAGGCTTCCAATAACCATTCGTGTGTACAAGAGACACTAAGCCCTCTGTTATTTGGGTAGGATAAAGGTCAACACTGTCATGTTATGACATTGAAGAAAGCTGATCACTCATGGCTTGACTATCCTTGGCAAAAGAAAACTCCGCAGGAACAACCTCATCAACTCTCGGCTCACAAAGCGGTTCATTTTGTTCTCTACTCTTTGATGAAGATATAGAAGCCTCAGCCCTTGAAGAAGATGAAGGAGCGTTAGACCTAGAAGATGGCGGGGGAGAAGAATAAGCAGAAGAACCCCTGGAAGGAGTAGAATTTAAGCTCCTTAGCCTACCACCCTCCTACTCCGTGTTGGAGCAGAAGAAGGAGTCAGTTCATCTACAATGATGACATTTTTAGATTGCTGGATGAGACTTTATGAAGATGTACGATATAAAGAGGAAGGGAACAGCATACCCACAGGGTAATGAAATACGGAATCTCAACCTAATTGAGAAGGCGAAGAGACATGGTCAAAATGAATCAAGACGGAATAAATGGCAGATTCGGGGATCTTCAATTAGTGAGCCAAAATGTTACATAATCTTCACGCAACAGTTACAATTAATCATTGTAACGTTACATTAATGCCATTATTAGCAATCAATTCTCATTCACTGAAAAGACTAGACGTTATATTAAGAAATTCCCTATAAAAGGGAGTAAAATATAACTTGTAAGGACACGTTAAAAACACTATTGAAATACACTTACTTTTTATGCATCTTTCTACTTTCTATTTACAAATTTACTTACAATTGTTAGCATATTCTTTGGTTATCATAAACCCGTGTTCTTCTTAAAATAGCTTTGGCAGAGAATCTAATTCTTTGGTTAAACAACGAGGTAAGTCTCTTTTCTAACCTTGTAAGAAGGAATTGTCCCCGTAGGTGAAAAATCGAATGATATGCTGCTATTTGTGGGGGGATACACACGCACAAAGTGATGAGAGTTCGTGCATAACTACTATTATGTTTATGTTGGGGGGGTTTTGGATCCACAAACATGCTCTACGTACCGTATCTTGTAATCTTAAATGATAAATTCAGAATTTCTTGGAATCATCAAATTAATTAAATGGATATCTAAGAAGGTCACCTATCATTATTTAATTTATTGGTTTTTCCTTGGAAGAATATTCCCAAATAAACCCCTGATTTTTTTGCTGAATGTGTATATATGAGTACCTGAGTCGCATGTATAATTCACGACCGAGATAACTCTATTATTAATTTTGATCGCGTCGCATGTACGATTCGCGAGCGGGGGTGATAGATGCATATATGGTTCGTTCCATTCGACCCTTTGGCAGTGCACATTTATTATTTCGTTGGATCGGCCGCACATTCGCGGCATGTTATGTACTTGCTCATTGTTTAGTATTTCTGTGGTTGTTTAACTGTTAATTACCCTAGAAAATGAATTAGCAACCTGTACGGTAGGGAATTCGACATACAAAGATATCTGTAGGGAGATCTGATGTTCATGCCTTTATTACTTATTCATAATTTGCCATTCTTGCTTAGCCTTATATTTAATAGTATTATTTTGGCCCTAGTAAGTGTCAAGTCGATCTCTCATCACTATTTCTTTGAGATTAGATCGGATATTTACTGGGTACATATTTTTTATGTACTCATGCTACACTTCTGTACTTAATTGTACAGGTTCTGAGGCACGTGCATCTGGGTATCAGTCCGGAGCTCGTCCTTGATTGCACTTGGTTAAGGCTTCATGGTGAGCTGCTTCTCCTGATGACATCCAACAACACTCTGGAGTCTTTCTTTTGCTATTTCTATCTATATTCTCTCAGATAGTATGATAGTCCTTTATTTCTTTTGATGCTACTCTACTAGATGCCTATAGACTTGTGACACTAGTTCCTGGCACACACAGTTGGTAGACTATACTTTTGGTGATGTAATTAATTAAAGTTGATTTTTGTCTTCGTAACTTAATTTCCCTACTATGTGTTATATTCCATGCGTAGTGGCTAAATATATTTTGAAATAAGGGAAGGATCTAATAGAAAACAAACTAGATTCACTAGATAATTAGTGTTGGCTTGCCTGACAACGGTGTTGGGCACCATCGTGACCTGGATTAAGATTTGGGTCGTGACAACATGGTATCAAAGCTCTAGGTTCACGTAGGTCTCACGAGTTATAGGCAAACCGAATAGAGTCTTGCGAATCCGTACGGAGACGTCTGTGTTTATCTTTGGGAGGCTATAGGGTTTTAAGAAATCTCTATTATTCATCTCCTATCGTGCAGTTGATGGTATGCTAAATCTCACTCTTCCATTCTCTCGCAGATGGTGAGGTCGCGCGCAGCCGACTTTCCGGACCCGGGAGGGGCCGCTACCCCCGTCATCAGAGGCCGTGGCAGAGATCGGGGGAGGGCACCGGCCCGAGGTAAGGGGCGAGGGCGTCCTAGAGACGCCCCGGTTGAACCGCCAGTGGATCCAGATGAGGATCCTATCACTGAGGAGCAGGGCGAGGCGCTCGCAGCAGATTTTGTCCTGTTGGACTTCATGACGGCACCGGGATTTCAGGAGGTCATAGGCCGTATGATGTGGTTCATGGATACTATGACTAAGGCTGGTTTATTTCCAGCGGACGTGGCCAAATCTAAGGCAGGAGGGGGAGCATAGACCCCTACTACCCAGGCCACAGAACATGCAGCTGCAATTTATCAGACCCCGGGTACACTGCCCGCGGGTGAGGTTCAGCCAGTAGAAGCAACAGCACCTGAGCCCAGACCAGCTGTGGACGATGATCCGCAGAAGCTATTAGACAGATTGAACAGACTGCACCCTCCTGTCTTCAGAGGCGAGCGTCATGAGGATGCTCAGGATTTTATTGACAGGTGTAGGGACACACTGCATAACATGAAGATACTGAAGTCCCATGGAGTAGACTTCACTACTTTCCAGCTAGAGGGCAGGGCACGTAGATGGTGGAAGTCTTATTTTCTTGGCAGACCGGTGGATTCTCCTCCTATCACTTAGGAGTAGCTCACTCAGCTATTCCTGGACAGATATATTCCACCCTCTGAGAGGGAGGAGCTGCGGTATTAGTTTGAGCAGCTAGAGCAGGGCAGATGTCAGTGACCGACTACGAGGCTAGGTTTCTAAGCTGTCTCGTCATGCACTTATGATACTTCCTACTAACACAGAGAGAGTGCGGATATTTGTAGCTGGGTTGCACTCAGGTATTAGGGCCAGCATGGCCCGAGAGGTGGAGATGGGGACTCCTTATCATCTTGTAGTAGAGATTGCTCGCAGGATTGAGGGCTATCGATTGAGGAGCAAAAAGTAGGGACAGCAAGATAAGAGAGCTCGATTTTCTGGGGATTTCAAAGGTGCTCCAGCTTGGTAGGGGCCAGCCTAGTAGGCCTCCATATTCAGCACCCCCACCGCCTCTTCGAGGTGCTCCGGTCATGCCTTATTTTAGTGCGATGCTGGAGAGTTTATATTGCCCACCAGCCATTTAGGGTTCCTGCGGCGGGTATTCTATTCGTCAGGGATCTTCCAGCTCTTATTTTAGTGCTATGCCAGAGAGTCCATACCGTCCTCCAGCTATTCAGAGTTCTTCTTCAGGGTGGTTCCGAGAGGTTTCTATGAGTGTGGGGATATAGGTCACATAAACAGGACTTGTCTCAAGATTTGGGGCAAGGCAGTGTAGCAGAGTCACCATCTCGTGGTTACAGCACCGGCGGTCCGACAACCCAGAGGTGGAGGGCAGTCTGGTAGAAGTCGTCCTAGAGGTGGAGGACACACAGGGGGAGCTCGGCCAACTCCTTCCTATTCAGGTGGAGGTCAGTCATCCGGCGCTCTAGCCAGATGCTATGCTTTCCCGGCCAGACCAAATGCAGTGGCCTTAGAATCCTTGATCACATGTATTATTTCAGAGTGCGGTAGGGATGCATTAGTATTATTTGATCCAGGATCCACTTATTCATATGTGTCAGCCCTGTTTGCTCATTTCCTGGATATTCCTCGTAATTCCTTGGGTACTCATGTTTATGTGTCCACTCCTTTGAGCGATTCTGTGGTTGTGGATTGGATTTACCGGTCCTGTGTAGTTACATTATGTTGGTTCAAAACCAGAGCGGACCTCCTGTTACTTGATATGACTGATTTTGAGGTCATCCTGGGCATGGATTGATTATCCCCTTATCATGCTGTCCTAGATTGCCATGTCAAGACGGTTACTCTAGCCATGCCTGAGTTGCCGATATTGGAGTGGAGAGGGTCCTCAGTGAGTGCAGCTATTCGGGTTGTTTCTTTCCTGAAGGCTGGACGTATGGTCGAGAAGGTTTGTTTGGCTTATCTTGGTTATGTGCGGGACACCACCGCCGAGTCTCCGAAGATTGATTCAGTGCCAGTAGTTCAAGAATTTGCTGATGTATTTCCTTCAGACCTTCCATGCATGCCACCGGATCGTGACATTGATTTTTTCATTGACTTAGCTCCAAGCACCCAGCCTATATCTATTCCCCCATACCGTATGGCTCCGAAGGAATTGAAAGAACATCTTGAGGGGTTGTTAGCTAAGGGGTTTATCAGACTGAGTGTATCGCCTTGGGGTTCTCCAGTGTTATTTCTGAAGAAGAAGGATGGGACTATGCAGATGTGTATCGACTACCGCCAGTTGAACAAAGTCGCCATCAAGAACAAGTACCCCTTGCCGAGTATCAATGATTTGTTTGACTAGTTGCAGGGTGCTCGGGTGTTTTCTAAGATCGACTTGAGATTGGGGTACCATCAGCTGAAGATTCGGGGCCCAGATGTTCTGAAGACTGCCTTCCGTACGAGATATGGTCATTACGAGTTCCCGGTGATGTCCTTTGGCTTGACTAATGCCCCCGCAGCATTTATGGATTTGATGAACAGAGTGTTCAGGCCTTATATTGATTCTTTTGTTATTGTCTTCATTGATGATATTCTGATGTACTCACGCAGCCTGGGGGAGCACGAGCAGCATTTGAGAGTGGTGCTCCAGACTTTGCGAGGACAAAAATTGTACGCTAAGTTCTCTAAGTGTGAGTTCTGGTTAGATTCTGTGGCATTCTTGGCACACGTGGTATCCGGAGAGGGTATCAACGTGGATCCTAAGAAGATTGAGACAGTCCAGAGTTGGCCACGCCCTACCTCAGCGATAGAGATCAGGAGCTTCTTGGGACTGGCAGGTTATTATCGCCGGTTTGTGGAGAGTTTTTCATCCATTGCAACTCCTCTAATTAGATTGACCCAGAAGGGTGCCCCATTCCGATGGTCCGACGAGTGTGAGGCAAGCTTCCAAAAGCTCAAGAAAGCCTTGACCACAACACCAGTTCTAGTGTGTCCTTCCATTTCGAGGATGTATACAGTTTATTGCGACAATTCACACGTTGGTTTGGAATGTGTATTGATGTAGGAGAGGCGAGTTATTGCATATGCTTCACGACAAGGTCAATGAAAATAATTACACTGTGCACGATTTGGAGCTGGCGGCGATTGTTCATGCTCCTAAGATTTGGAGGCACTACTTGTATGAGGTGCCTTGTGAGGTTTATACAAACTATTGCAGTTTGCAGCACTTTTTCAAGCAGAGGGATCTTAATTTGAGGCAGCATAGATGGCTTGAAATGCTGAAGTATTATGACATTATTATTCTTTATCATCTGGGCAAGGCGAATGTGGTTGTAGTTGCCTTAAGAAGGAAGGGGGAGAGTATGGGTAGCTTGCCTTTCATTTCAGCAGAGGAGATACCTCTAGCTTTGGACATTCAGTCCTTGGCTAACCTCCTAGTGAGGTTGGAACTTTCAGAGCCAAGCCGAGTTCTTGCACGTGTTGTTGCTCAGTCTTCATTATTGGGGGAGATCAAGGCTCGGTAGCTTGATGATCCGCACTTGGCAGTTCTCCGGGAGACAGTGTTGCAGGGTGGTGCCAAGGAGGTTTCCATTGGCGAGGATAGTGTTCTAAGGCTTCAAGGTCGCTTATGTGTTCTTAATGTAGACGGCCTGAGGGAGAGGATTCTAGAGGAGGCACACAGTTCCCGATATTCTATTAACCCTAGTGCTACATAAATGTATCGTGACCTGAGGCAGCAGTACTGGTGGAAGCGGATGAAGAAGGACATAGTGGAGTATGTGTCTAGATGTCTAAATTTCCAGCAGGTTAAGTATGAGCACTAGAGGCCAGGAGGCCTACTTCAGCAAATGCCTATACCTGAGTGGAAATGGGAGCGCATCACTATGGACTTCATATTTGGGTCACCTCGGACTTGCGGAAGGTTGATGTTGTTTAGGTTATTATGGACAGGTTGACCAAGTTGGCACATTTCATTCTAGTATCTACTACCTATATTTCAGATAGGCTAGCCCAGATCTACATTCGGGAGATAGTTCGGTTGCACGGTGTGCCTATGTCCATTATATCAGATCGAGGTCCTCAGTTCAGCTCGCACTTCTGGAGAGCAGTGCAGAGTGAGTTAGGCACCCGAGTAGAGCTCAGCACATTCCACCCTTAGTCCGACGGGCAGTCGGAGCGGACAGTTCAGATATTGGAGGACATGCTCAAAGCATGTGTGATTGACTTTAGAGGGTAGTGGGACCAGTTCTTGCCTTTTTTCGAGTTTGCTTATAATAACAGTTATCAGTCCAGCTTTGAGATGGCTCCATTTGAGGCCTTGTATGGTCGGCGATGTCGTTCTCCCATCGGGTGGTTTGAGCCTGACGAGGCTAAGTTATATGGGACTGACCTGGTGAAGGATTCCTTGGAGAAAGTAAAGTTGATTCAGGAGAGGCTTCGCACAACACAGTCCAGACAGAAGAGTTACGTGGATCCGAAGGCGCGTGATGTATCATTTATGGTCGGTGAGAAGGTTCTGTTGAAAGTCTCGCCGATGAAGGGTATTATGAGATTTTGAAAGAAGGGCAAGTTGAGCCCAAGGTTTATAGGCCCATTTGAGGTGTTGAGGCGAGTTGGGGAGGTTTCTTATGAGCTCGCTTTACCTCCTAGTTTATCAGGAGTTCATCCGGTATTTCATATGTCCATGCTTCGGAGGTACCACGCCGACTTCTCTCACGTGATAGACTTCATCACCATTCATCTAGACGAGAGATTGGTTATGAGAAGGAGCCAGTTGCTATCATGACAGGTAGGATTGTAAGTTGAGGTCCAAGAGGGTTTCCGCCGTGAAGGTCCAGTGGAGGGGCCAAACAGTCGAGGAGGCGACTTGGGAGTCCGAGGAGGACATGCGGAGCAGATATCCACACTTATTCAACACTCTAGGTATGATTCTAGACTCGTTCGAGGATGAACGTTTGTTTAAGTGGTGGAGAATGTGATGACCCGAACAGTCGTTTTGTGTTCTTGAACCCCATGCCCCTAAATAAGACTTCTTGTGGTTGCTTTTACTGATTTATAACTTGTGAGGACGGGCAGTTCGAGGTTTGGAGGAGTTTGGGGTGGTATACGAACACTTAGCTCCTTAAGGTTGGCCTTAAAGGCCAAGTTTGACTTCAGTCAACATTTTTAGTAAACGACCTCGGAATCGAGATTTGAAAGCTCCAGTAGGTTTGTATGATTATTTTGGACTTGGGTGTATGTCCGGAACGGGTTTCGGATGAAGCGCGAGCGTTTCGGCACCAAATAGTGAAAAATGATTCCTTAAGTTCAAAAATTGAGGTTTGGAATGTGTTTTTGTGTTATCGAGGTCCAAACGAAATTTTGAGATCGAGAATAGTTCCGACATGTCATTTATGACTTTCTCCATAAATTTGGTGTCACTTCGAGTAGTATAGGTATGTTTCGGCGTGTTGAAAGACAATTCAAGAACTTAAAGTTCTTAACTTGGATTTAGTTGGTTTTGGGGTATGATTCTTGGATTTAGTGTTATTTCAGACGTTCCGAAGGCTCGAGCACTTTTTGGTATATTTGGATGGGGCCTCGGGTGGGCCCGGATGCCATTCGGACTTCGCGCGAGGAAAACCAAGCTCTAAAAGAGTTGCTGGTGCATCAGACCTGGTGTGACCACACCTGCGAAGGACCAGCCGCAGGTGCGAGACCGCAGGAGCGGTCGAAGCCTCGCAGGTGCGGCCTTAGAAGGGCTGCCCAAATTCCGCAGGAGCGGACCTTTTCCCGCAGAAGCGGAGCCGCATGTACGGGCTCCATTCTGCGGGTGCGACCCCTGGCTTTCTTCTCCTCTTTCGCAGGTAGGAGCACTATCTCACAGATGCGAGACTGCAGGTGCGGTCCTCGAGCCGCAGGTGCGAAAGTCCTGCAGGCAGTGAGGTTGTTTTAAATACGGGACTTAGGCATTTTTAGGCCTTTTTCTTTCATCTTAGATGACTTGGGGAGCTTTCAAAGGGGAGATTCTACCTACCAATTGTGAGCTAAGTAATTCCTACTTAAAAGTGAGTTTAATACTCGACTTTGGGTAGATTAACTCACACAATGTAGTAAAAATCATGGGATCAGAGTAAAACCTAAGGTTTTGGCAAAATAAGATTTAATCAAGAAACTTGTTATGGAATCATGCAAAAACTAGGTACTATTGATCCTTGGGTTATGGGTAACAATTTCTCTTGAAAATTTCGGGAATTCGAGCATGTGGGCTCGGGGGTACATTTTAGGATTTTGCAAACTAGGATGAGGTAACCATTTAAATAGGAGAATTGTGAACTTTTGAACATAGGTTGATTGATTTATATAATGATTGACTAGTTTCAAGTTCTTGAGCGACGAATTTGGAGATTTGGACGCATTCTTGACCGGGGAAGTAGGCTTGAAACGAGGTAAGTCTCCTTTCTAACCTTGTAAGAGGGAATTGTCCCCGTAGGTGAAATAACAAATGATATGCTGCTATTTGTGGGGGGATACACACGCACGAAGTGATGAGAGTCCGTGCGTAGCTATTATTGTGTTTATGTCGGGGGAGTTTAGGATCCACAAGCATGCTCTACGTGCCGTCTTGTAATCTTAAATGATAAATTTAGAATTTCTTGGCATTATCGAATTATTTAAATTGATATCTAAGAAGGTCACCTATCATTATTTAATTTATTGGTTTTTCCTTGGAAGAATATTCCCAAATAAACCCCTGATTTTTCTGCTTAATGTGTGTATATATGAGTACCTGAGTCGCATGTATAATTCGCGAGCACGGTAACTCTATTATTTATTTTGACTCCGTCGCATGTACGATTCGCGAGTGGGGGTAATAGATGCATCTATGGTTCGTTTCATTCGACCCTTCGGCAATGCATATTTATTATTTCGTTGGATCGGCCGTATGTTCGCGGCATGTTATGTACTTGCTAATTGTTTAGTATTTCTGTGGTTGTTTAACTGTTAATTACCCTGGAAAATGAATTAGCAACACGTACGGTAGGGAACTCGACATACAAAGATATCTGTATGGAGATTCATGTTCCTGCCTTTACTACTTATTCATAATTTGCCATTCTTTCTTACCCTTATATTTAAACGTATTATTTTGGCCCTAGTAAGTGTCAAGTCGACCTCTCGTCACAACTTCTTCGAGATTAGACTGGATACTTACTAGGTACATATTTTTTATGTACTCATTCTACGCTTCTGTACTTAATTGTACAGGTTCTAAGGCAGGTGCATATGGGTATCAGTCCGGAGCTCGTCCTTGATTGCACTTGGTTGAGGCTTCACGGTAAGCTGCTTCTCCTGATGACATCTAGCAGCACTCTGGAGTCTTTCTTTTGCTATTTATGTCTATATTCTCTCAGACAGTAGGATAGTCCTTTATTTCTTTTGATGCTACTCTACTAGATGCATGTAGACTTGTGACACTAGTTCCTGGCACACACATTTGGTAGACTATTCTTTTGGTGATGCAAATAATTAAATTTGATTTTGGTCTTCGTAACTTAATTTCCCTACTATGTGTTATATTCCATGCGTAGTGGCTAAATTATTTTTGAAATACGGGAAGAATCTATTAGAAAACAAACTAGATTCACTAGATAATTAGTGCTGGCTTGCCTGACAACGGTGTTGGGCGCCATCGCGACCTGGATTAGCATTTGGGTCGTGACAATTCTTTTCTTCTTCTTCTTCCTTTTACCTGAACTTTCTATGAATTTCCCCAATTTGTACTCTTGGGACATGGACCTTCTTTTTCTTTTTATTTTTTTCATTTTCATTTTTTTCTCTCTTTTTTTTTTGACTCTTGACTCTTAACTTGATTCCAAAAGAGGGCGGTCAAAGAAAATAACACAGGCTCAAAAGGGTGTAAAGTGTTTGGGTAGCAGAAAAAGGGCCTCCTGGCCTCGAGAACGCCAAAACATATTATCTTTCCGCGATCATAGCATTGATGAACATGTCTATTCTCTTGGTGTGTCGTGGTCGAAAGACACTTTCCATTCATTAATGTCAAACTTTCGACCAAGCCTCAATTGATTAAACATCCTCAATCCCGATATTTACAATGACTTGAGGTGAATTTTACTCGACCTTAATTCCAAAGTATTTCAACTCTTTATTCATCCTCAAACATGTCTTGTTCTCAGTTATCCAATTCAAGCTTAAATCAATTTTCTAAGATCTGGCTAAAAATTTCGCATGCATGTCATATTACTAAAACTAGCGGGAAAAGAACTAAGCATGGAATGACACAAAAGGACAAATTGTATTTCATTTGAGTAAACAAAAAGACAAACAACCTTCGAGTTACAACCCTAAAATAACCCGGATAATGAAAATAGCAACAAAACAGGCAGACTAGACTCACACAAACAGAATAGAGGGATAGAAGGGTTTGACTCAATAAAATAAATAAAATCTTGATTACAACCCTGAAATAACCCAGAAAATAGAAAAAACATCAAAACAAGCTACTAAGAGTCCTTCCTAGTGATGAGGGAATGACTTTTCAATTGCTAAGCTTGACATTTAGCCACAAATTTTCTCATCATAATCACCATGGCCTTCTCCAATTTAAGTCGGCAAGTTTCCGAGAGGATTCTTATACTCCATGTCACCATGCATCATCCCCACAAAGTGTGCATCATCATGCGCAGGCAAAGGATTATGCGCGATATTCTGGGTGTCACTGTCTTGGATCACAATCAGTTTTTCTTGGATCATCCTTTCTATTTCTCTTTTAAGTCCCGACAGCTTTCAACATTGTGCCCCTGGGCATTGGAATGGTATTCACACATTTTAGAAGGTTCAAAGCTTATTGCACGTGGGTCCGCATGATTTGGAGGAATAGGTGCAATCATGTCATAATGCTTTAATTTTTGAAACAAGCTTGCATATGACTCTCCTATTGGTGTAAAATTATCTTTCAACCTTAGTTACCCTTTATACCCTTGGCTTGGATGTGGGTTATAGGGCATTTGAAAAGTATGTTGAGGCTGTTAGAGATTTTGTGGTGCTGGTGCTCGCCTTCTGGGGTGTCTTGGTGGCTGGACAACATACTCAGGTGGAGCAAAATAGTATTGCGGGTTCTGAGTTGGATAGTAGTGCTCAGGAGAGTCATGGGAAACCTGATGAAGTTGGTCATACCTTCGAGATGTTATCCTAGGAGCTCTTCTCGACCCTGTTGTCATCATGGTTTCTTATCCTTCTCGTTCATGTCACTAAATACCTGATTCAATTTAAACAGCCTGAGTTGCAGCTTTGAGAGCTGCTTGACTTATAATTTTGTCTGTCTTAAGACCATTCTCAATCATTTCTCCCATTTTGATTGCTTCCGAGAAGGACTTTCCATCTGCGGACATCATGTTTCGAAAATAATCTGGATCTTGAGCCTGAAGAAAGACAGTGATTATCTCATGGTCATCCATGGGTGGTTTAACTCTAGCCGCTTGCTCTCTCCATTTAATGGAAAATCCCTGAAACTTTCAGTTGGTTTCTTTTTCAGCTTTGAAAGGGAATTGCGTCTGGAGCGATGTCGATGTTGTATTGGAATTGTTTGACAAAGGTCTGGGCCATGTCATCCCAGACATACCAGTGAGAGGTTTCTTGATCAATATACCATTCATAGGCTACCCCGTAAGGCTTTCCCCAAAATAAGCCATTAGCAATTCTTCATTTCTTCCCGCACCTCTTAGTTGATTGCAATACCTTTTCAGGTGGGATATAGGTTCTCCATGTCCATCATATTTGTCAAATTTGGGAGTCTTGAAACCAAGTGGCAAACGAATATTGGGGAACATACATAGATCCTTGAAGGAAATACTCTTCTGACCTGCCAACCCCTGTATGTTTTTCAACTGTCGTTCTAAGCTATTCACTCTTTGGGTCATTTCTTCATGTGCCATCTTTCGGGCAGGCTTCTCAATCTTTGCCGGAAGGTCAAATAGGTACGAATGGTACTCAGGAGAATGGTATTGTCCTTGATGGGTAGCAAATTGTGACTCATGAGTTTTCCTCTGCACCACTGTCAGCTATGGGATGGTGGAGATGGGCATAATAGTAGTGGTTGTCTAATTGGTTATCAATGGCAAACTTTGAGAGCATGCAACAAAAGTTCTAGTTGTAGTCGTACAGTTGGGATAAAGACTAAACCCAGGTGGACAGGATTGATCAGACAATGAGATCGGAATGGTAGTAGTCGAGATGGATGTGAACTCTGGGAAACCATGACTAGAAAAGGTCAGTCCTTAGCCATTGGCCCATGCTTGACACATGTCAGTCATTTGCTGCTTCATAGTAGATTCTTGTTGAACCTTCTGACCCCGAGTCTCTTGACCACTCGTAACAGCTTCAATGTCAGTTGTTATTGGCATTTTTCTCTTGGACCTTGTGAATTATGCATGTGTTGCAACTTACCACAAACCGACCACCTCAAACTTTCTTAACAATTCAAAACAAAAGACACGTTAGAATGGACTCAATCGGTCCTTATTATTCATCCCTTTTTTTCTTCTTTTTTTTTGTTCGATCGAACCCGATGTGGGTTGCCTAGGTATCATGTGGGAATATGGATCAGATCTTGCGTATTTCGGGAAGAACAAAAACAAAATAAGTAAACTAACTCTCTCTTCTTCTTCTTTTTTGGATTTTGAGAGTTTTTTTTCTTGAATTTTTTTTTTCGAAAGAAAGACTTATAAAGAAGAAAGCAAATACTTTTGGATTTCGATTTGTCTTTTTTTGTTGAGAATTTTGAAAGAAGGACTTCTAAAGAAGAAAGAAAGTATTTTTTTTTGGGTTTTTGATTTTTTTTATTTTTGGAAAAGATTTCTAAAAAGAAGGTAGAAAATATATTTTTGGATTCTGATTTGATTTTCTTTTCGAATGAAAGACTTCTAAATTGAACGAAAATATTTTTGGTTTTAATTTTTTTTTATTTGGGATTTTCTAAAGAAAGACTTCTAAAGAAGGAATTAAATTCAAAAAAAAATTTTGAAATTTTTTGAAAATTGGGGGCCGGAACCGTGAGGTTTGCCTACGTATCTCACACCCAGTGAGAATTAAACCCGCGTAATTCTTTCAGTTTTGACGGAACAGGGGAAACATGTACTTTTTTTAAAACATTGGCTTATTTTCTTTCTTTTTTTTTTTTTCAAAATTTCGGTAGAGTTTCGGAATTTTTCAAACATTTACCTCTTTTTTTTTCTTTTTTTCTTTATTTGATTTCTTTCTCCATTCTAGAAGCTGGTCAACATGCAAGTCGAAACAAACAGATACACAAGTAGCACGTAATATGCATCAGGATGGTCTTTTAGTTAGGGGTACACCTGTCCTAGATGGACCCAACCCCTGTGTTGAGTCCCCAAAGTCAAATGCACGTGATGCAACCAAAACGTTCCTACTAGTTTTCCGGCATGAGGCTATCTCATTCTAGGTTTGTACCCTGGGGTGATGTTCTAGACCTGGCTTACCCGAGTGGACAACTCGAGCCGGAGGGGGGAGGGCAGCGTACCCAGAATACAGAAGCATCACCAGCTTTGCAACTTGTCCGAACCTCGTTCTAAATTAGGGATATGACACTAACAGAAAAGAAGTCACGCCAGCGTGCACTTCCCAGAAGATTTAGAAGACTGACAGAGAAGAAGGGTTTCGTAACAATTTTATATACACTTCACATTATGTCAAAGCGGTAAAAAGCGACATTTAGCACATTAGGCTTAAAAACGTAGAAAAATCAGACAATCATGAAAGATAATCATAACAGCTATTCTAAGCTTGAATTCTGAACCCTGAACTAGAGATTCTGGGTTCTTGTCCCCAGCAGAGTCGCCATAGTTATCACACCTCCTTTTTCCCTAGGGGGATAGGGTTTTTTTCCAATTAAGTGACATTAATCGAAATGAGATTAGTTATTTTATTCAGAGTCGCCACATGGAATAATTTATGGTGTCCCAAATCACCGGTTTATTTTATAATCCCCAATCGAGGAAAAATGATTTTGTTTAAAGTCTGCGAAACCAAAAGACCGGGTAAGGCATTCTGTTAACCCGGGAGAAGGTGTTAGGCATTTTCGGGTTCCGTGGTTTTAGCGCGGTCGCTTAACTATTATTAATTGGACTAGTTATCTAATTAATTACATATTTATAACCTAGCCTGCATTTTAACCTTTTTACTTTTTAGCCGCTTTTAATTATTTAGGAAATTATTTCTGGAACAAGTAACGATGTCGTACACTTGTCGTTTTGGTACATGTTGCACGCCGCGCCACATGAAATGCACCCGTGATCTACGACATGTTTATTTTATTGTTAAACGAAGTTATGACCGGGTCACACGAAATGCACACCCGAACTTGGACTTATGGTTTTGTACACATTGCGAACTGCGCCACGTAAAACGCACCCGTAATTCACAACATATTAATTTCTATTATTGAATGAAGTCATGGCCGGGTCACATGAAATGCACACCTAAACTTAGATTTAAGTATCGTGACCAATCCACGAGAACCGTACCCATGATCACGATTATTTATTAATTAAACGTGCCTAAAGTGACTACGAGGTTCGTTAATTAATTTAATCTTGCAGATTGAATCTAGTCCTAAAGTTAGGCTAGTTAAACTCTAAGAAAATCTCTAAAAGTAATCATTTGTCCTTAGTTCCTTCATATCATTATTTTATGGCTCGTAAGATGAATCTAATGAGAAAAGCAGAAAGACACAACTACTAATGAAATATATAATAGGCATAACGTAAGCCCACTTAACTTAATTACATCTGGACATCATGAGAAATAATGTTCTCAAAACAGTAATTAAAACATAGTTTTTCTAACATGGATAAACATATTAGGTAGGACAACACATTATAAATCAAAAATTAAACAACTAAAAGATTGACATAAGAAGCATCATGGAAATCAGTAAACGAGTTGTTAAGAAGAATAGGACGGACCTTTCGGAATAAACTTTCTTCACTTTATTGATATAAAATTCCTCCAAGTTCGACTTATAGAAGGACGGTTCCGGCTACAGCTCGAAGGCGGATAAGATATCGGGACGGAGCTCAAACGGCCTCGACTGATCGCGGACAAACGAAAACCTCACTGGAAAATATCTCGAATAGGAGCTTCTCGACGATAAAACTTGACAGAAAACCTTATTGTTTTGAAACCCTCTGAACGTGTTTGTGCGAGAGGTTCTGGGATGGGTTTAGGCGATGATTTGGTGAAGGGAGGTATGTGGTAGAGAGATTTTGAGAAGTTGGGGTGGCCGTTCTTAAGGCTGAAGCTGCTGGATTTTGCGGTTGAGTGGTAGCCAGAAATGGAGCTCCGACAATGTCTTTTATTCCCGTCACCCCCTGTTCTGTGTTTGTGTGTGTCTGTTGCTAATGAAAACTTTTTTTTTTACTTTTATGGCTGCTCGTTCTCTCTTCTGAGAGAGAGTAACGATGGAGGTGGTTTATTTCAGAGGGCGTCTGGCTGCCGTTCTTAGGGGGTGTTTTTTAGTGTTAAAACGGTTGATTCCCTTTTTTATTTTGTGTGTAAGATATACATAGCCGTAGGTATACGGATTAATTGGTGCCCAAGAAAAAAGGTTGTGTATGGGTATGTGAGTTTTTAGGGAGAGCATGTTGTTTAACCAAAGAATTAGATCCTTTGACCAAAGCTATTTTAAGAAGAACACGGGTTTCTGATAACCAAAGATTAAGATTGTAATTGTAGGCAAACTTGTAAATGGAAAGCAGTAAGATGCACACAAAGTATAGTGTATTGCAATAGTCGTTCGGATGTCCCTTTACAGGTTATATTTTACTCCCTTATATAGAGAGTTTCCTAATATAACGTCTACCTTTTTCAGTGATTGAGAATCAATGACTAATTATGACATTAATGTAATGTTACAACGAGTAACCGTAACTGTTGTGTGAATGTTGTGTAACGTGTAGATCACTAATTGAAGATCTCTGAATCTTCCCTTTGTTCAGCCCAGATACATTTTGTCCGTGTCTCTTCATCTTCTCAATTAGGTGGAGACTTCCATAGATTATTAACCCGTGGGCGTGATTTGCCGTGCCTCTTTGCCTCATACCTCTTCATAGAGTCCCGTCCAGCTGTCGTGTCTTCATTGCTCCACGTAGACTGCTGATTCATCAAGATTTATTACACGTGTGAAGCTCTTTTTTACCAATACAGATAGTCCCCCCCACGTACAATATATATATCGATCAATATTTGGTAAGTGGATACTGATTTATGGCGGGAATATTTTGCTGCCGCTTCACTCGAATCATTGCATCTTTTCTGTATGTAAGTGTTGCTTGTCACTTCCATTTAATGCTTATGCCACATGGTATTTCCGAGTTGGTTCTGCAATTGTTCAGCGCCTTTTAGGGCTTTTTGCGGTTGCATCAGTAACGAAGTGACATCTTCAATTATGGCTTTCACATCATTGTATTTCCCTTTTTTTTGACGGTTATCTTCGAGTATAAATACCCCCTTTTATTTTCTTTCACGAAAAACTTCTAACTTACAAATTTTATTTGTAAAGAACTTTTTCCTTGTCTTTGTAGATATGTCTTCTTCAAACCAATATAAGAGAGTCATAAACGTAGATTATTTGACTCCCTCTTCTGCTCCAACACGGAGTAGGAGAGGCGGCAGGTTGAGGAGTTTAGGTTCTACTCCTTCAAGGGGTCCTTCCTCTTCTCAAATTACGTCTCCTCCTTCTTCTAGGTCTTTCACTTCTCCGAGGGCTAGGGCTTCTAGATCTTCGTCCAAAGGTAGAGAACGTCACGAACCTTTGCGCGAACCGAGGATCGATGAAATAGTACCTGTAGAAATCACCTTTGCTAGGGATAGGTATGCCCTTAGAGATCAGGTTTCTTCATTATCATATCTTGATAGTGTTGACAAGTACCCTACCCAACTCACTGAAGGTTTAATTCCTCTTATACGCAGGGACTGTCATTGGAGTTCCGATTTTCCTGTAATCATTCCAAATAGTAATCAAAGAATAACGTCTTACAAGACGGGTCATTCTTTTGTTTATACCTATCCCTTTACATTAGGGTTCAAGCCTCCCATCGACCCAGTAATCATCGAGTTCTGTCGATTTTTCAAAATTTGCTTGGGACAAGTCGGTCCTCTTGTATGGTGATTCGTTGCATGTCTTAGATACTTGGCTACCTTAGCTTCGATCCTTTTTACCTTTCATCATCTTATTCACCTCTATTCCCCAATGTTGTTCCGTCAGGGAATTTTTATCCTAGCTGCTAGGAGTAAAAGGGTGCCAGTGACTTCTGAAGATGATAAGGATCGAGGTTGGTTTCTTCGGTATGTTGTTGTTCCTACAACTGGTTTAGTAGGTGAAGAGAATCTTCCTTTCCATGAGAAGTGGAATTTTGCACGTGAGTACATTTTTGCTCACATTCCTTGCTTTTTTGCTTTAGATATTTTATCTATCTCGTAGATGTTTCTTCTTTTTACGGCAATCATGGTAACCGTCGAGAATGTCTCCGGTTTCAGAGATTGGGCAGAAAAGCTTTGGTTAATTGCTCCATTGGAAGAAAGTTCGTGGAAGTACCTATCTGAGAGGTTTGGTTGGAGAGTTAAGACTCATGGTAAGTGAAGTTTTTATTTGTACTTGTTTATTCCTTTGAGCATTATTTAACCCTTTCCTTTTGACAGGGTTTCTTGCTCGTGGAGTTTCTGCATCCTCGTCTGTTCCCAAGTTATCTCTGGCTCATGCCCAAGATATCATTTCAGGCTATTATTCTTCAAAGAGAAAAGCAGGTGGGTCAAGGAACTCGGGAGAAGAGGAGGAAGATGAGGACACTTTGGTCCATAGGTCACGCAGAAGGAAGGTTGTCTCAAACGACGAGTCTACACCTGTCATCATGCCTTCCGTGCCTGAAGTTGGACTTTCTGCCTCCGAGGATGCTACTCCCTCTCCCGTGTGTGAATCTGTTGGCCAATTGTTCTGTGAAGGCTTTGGTTTTGTTGCTGATGAAGCTCCCTTAGCTGTTTTCTCTCCTTCTCTTAGAGAACTCCCTTCAACTGTTCTAGTTATTTCTCCTGCTCCCTTGGCTATTCCTGCTCTTTTCGTTGCTCCCTCTCTCGTGGATTTTTCGGCCCCTCAGACTTCCTCGCCCGTAGCTCCTGCATCTCTACCTGCTTTCGTGCCTTCTGTTACAGAAGTAGGGTCTTCCAGCGGAGAGATGAGGCAGGTGATGATAGAAGTTCCAGCGGCTTGGAGGCCGGTTATGGAATCTCGGAGCGAGGTAAGTCTCCTTTCTAACTTTGTGAGGGGGAATTGTCCCCCTAGGTGAATTAATTAAGTACATGCTATTATCTTCGGGGGCTACGTACGCACGAGGTGACGAGAGTCCAGTGCGTAGCTACTATTATGCCATGTCCGGGTAGCCTAGGACCCACTAGCATGCCTTACATGTTATACCTGTGATCTTGTATGTGATATTAGACTGCTAATATAACCAAAATTGTAATTGAATGACTAAGGAAGATTAGAGTTTATTTTTCTAAACCATCTGAAAAGATAATTGATTTCCTTCGCGGGAAAATTGTATTTCCGGATAAGGTGTTATCAAACATTTTAAAATCTTGGCAAGCGAATTTCAAAAGGATTTAAACACTATTTTATGGTTTTTAAAAGAGAAATTTGCCATTTACTTGAATTTCAGTGCCTTATATATATTGTTGCTTTGCTGCCTTTACATGCCTACCATGTTCATCTTATGATGTTAATCAATTTGATGGACCTTAGTGAGTGTCTAACTCGACCTCTCGTCACTACCTCTCTGAGGTTAGGCGGGCGACTTACTGAGTACACATTGTTTTTGTACTCATGCTACACTTGGTGTGCATTTTATTGCACAGGTACTTTCATAGAAATGTGGAGGATTCGGAGACTTAGGTGAGTTGTATCAAAGCTGACACAGTCTCCCTCGTACTGTATTTATTTTCATGTTAAATTCCTTGTCCAACTTGTATTTCGGACAAGCTTTGTAATGATTGTATAAATTCTTAGATATTGCTCATGTACTTGTGACACCGGGTTCTAGGATGTGTTGGGATATATTTACTAAAGTATAATATTTAAAATATTATCTTACTTGGCAGATTTTATTTAGTTAACATGTAATAAAGTGAAAGGAAATGATTTTCATAAATGATAAACAGGAATTTATTTCGACTAATTAATAAATTGGCTTGCCCGACAATGATGTCTGACGCCATCATGACCTTAGGGATTTTGGGTCGTGACACAAACCACCCGTCGTGATGGAACCTATCATTGAACTAGGCCAGCCGACACATTTTCAGAATAATTCGACACTTCATAATAAAGATGTTTTTAAACCATTAATTAATAAAACTTCATAATATAAGTTTAAATAACTAGTATGGAAAGCAAACAAAAACCCAACATCAGGGTGTCACAAGTCACGAGCGTCTACTAAGGACTATCTGAAACCGTTAAGACTATTACAGTCTGGAAAACACTAATATAGTCTAAGCAAGATAAGAGGGAGAAGAGCAAGGCTGCGATTTCCATGCAGCTACCTCACCGACTTCGAGTATCCGTGATGGATGGAAGAATCACCGCTCGCTATCACATCCAGAAATCCCTGGATCTACACACAAGATGCAGGGAGTAATGTGGGTACGCCAACTCAGTAAGCAATAAATGTAAATAAAGACTGAGCAGTAAGAAACATATAAATAAACGTCATGAAATCACAGTAAGTACATCATGCCTTCATAATAGTATATAAGTCAAATTCTCTCGCTTAAAACCAAATTTCAGTAAAAATCATTTGAAGATAATTTTCCAATAGTTTCAGAAGAGTTTCAATGAAGTTTAGAGTAAAAATGATGAAAATCATAAATAGCGCCTCGGGAAAAACATGTATCATAAACCACCCCTCGGGCATAACATCACACAGAATCAGCCACTCAGGCAACCTCACAATCACTCATAAGCATCCCCTCAGGCACATCATGAATCAAACAGCCCATCGGGCAACATCATATCACTCACACAGGGTACCCGCGCTCAATGGGGATGTACAGATTCCGGTGGGGCTCCTACAACCCAAGCGCTATAACAAGTCATCTCGTGGCATAATCAATCAAGCCCTCGACCTCTCATATATCATAAATCAATACCACATGTTGCGGCGTGCAGACCGATCCCATGATATCCTCTCAACATAGGTCCTCGGCCTAACTCAGTCAGAAAGCTCTCAAGCCACCCGGGCTATTAATAAAATAGGGTGCTCAGCTCAAAATATCATTTTATGCATCAAAACGGAGTAATAAGACTGAGTTATCAAATCAGCAAAACATAGTATGACTGAGTACAGATTTTAAATCGAAACAGTGAGGAAATAGTAGTAAAATCCCCTAAGGGTCCAAACAACTTGGCACGAGGCCCAAATGTGTCATTCAGCCCAGAACATAGTAATCCTTTTTTAAAACACAAAATATCATATGTTTTCAGTCAAATACACAACTTAATAGTTCCTATGGGACGGACCAAGTCACAAATCCCCAATGGTGCACGCCACGCGCTCGTCATCTAGCATGTGCGCCACTTAAAAATAGTGAAACGATGTGAAATCCGGGGTTTCATACCCTCATGACATGATTCACAATCATTACTTACCTCAAATCGGACAAAACTCTAACCCGCGATGGCCTTGCCTCTTGACACGGCCTCCAAATGCCCCAAATCTATCCAAAATCAGAATGATATCATCAATACATGCTAAAGGAACAAAACCCATGCGAAAATCATCAAATTACATCAAAAATCCTGAAATTGGCCAAACTCGACCCCCTGGGCCCACGTCTCGAAATCTGATAAAAATCACACAACCAGAATCCTTATCCTCTCCTGAGTACATGCATACCAAATTTATCAAAAACTAACTTCGTTTGACCCCTCAACCACCCAATTCTTACTCTCAAGTTCAAAGCCCTAATTCCCCAGTTTTCACCCTTAAATCCCACAAATTTCATGCTTAATATACTAAAAATCATCATAGAATCGAGTTTTAGGTTCAAAGATATTACCTCAATGTGTTTCCCCTTGAATCCCTCAATCCCGACTTCAAAAATGGTGGAAATGGGCAAAATTTCGCGAAGGGTCCAATTTATACTTTCTGCCCCAAGGATTCCGCACCTGCGGAAAATTCTACGCACCTGCAGGCTCGCACTTGCGGTCCTAGGTGTGCACCTGCGTATTCCACTTAAACACCAATGTCCGCATCTGCGGCTCACCACTCGCACCTGCGGACTCGCAGGATTGACCAAAATCCCGCATCTGCGCTAACTTCCCAGGCTTCCATTTTTGCATCTGCGATTGGCCGTCTGCACCTGCAATCATCGCGCCTGCGGCTCCCCATCCGCAGGTGCGGCCACACCAAAAGGATCACACTAGCTCATTTTTCAGCAGTTCAAACTTCCCAATTCAATTCGTTGACCATCTGAAACATGCCTGAGGCCCTCGGGACCTCAACCAATCATTCAAACAAGTCATATATCATCTCGCAAACTTAGTCGAGCCTTCAGAACACCCAAAACAATATCAAAACACCGATTCAACCCCGAATTCAAGCCTAAGGATTTCTAAACTTCCAAAATTCGCCAACGATGCTGAAACCAACCAAACTACGTCCGAATTACCTGAAATTTTACACACACATCACAAACAACACTACAAACCTATTCCAACTTCTGGAATTCCAATCTGACCCCGATATCTAATTTTCCATTGCCGACTGGAAATCGCCAAAAATCCATTTTCGCCAATTCAAGCCTAATTCTACCACGGACCTCCGAATAATATTCTAAACCCACTCCTAAGTCCAAATCATCGGACGAAGCTATCTGAATCCTAAAAACCAAATTCCGAGATCATTTACTTATAAGTCAACTTCTGCTTGACTTTTCCAACTAATACCAATTTAAGAGACTAAATGTCTCATTTCTCTCCACCATCACTCCGAACCCGAGCCAACCAACCCAACACAACATAAAAGAGTTGAACCACATATAATGAAGCAGAAATAGAAAAAGGGGGCTAAACTCTCGGAACGGACGATCGGGTCGTTACATTAACTTTTCTACTGGTTAGTGTCCTTAACTCTTGTAATGTTAACTATTTTCCTTTATGTTTATCTATGGGTATGTGTTCTATGTGTTAATGTTGTTTAAACTCTATAAGTATGATTTAGTTTCCCTGTTATTCATGGATCCTTGAAATTGTACTGTTGTGATATAGTTTTATTATCCCCTGCAATTTCGTGTTCTTTATTAGTTGAATTCAGTAGGTTTTAGCACATGTAAGATACTTTCATCATTGGAATGGATTCTAGCTTTCTTATGTGTTTCTAGACTAATGTGGTTTCTCTACCTTGTCCTGTATCTCTATGTTTGTATTCTAGACCTTATTGAGTTCTTCTTTCCCAATATCATAGATCTTTCAGACCGTATTAATCAGATAAAGCATGTTTTCATTTAAGTTTTGTTTCATGTTTGGTTTATAATGGCTTCTAGGGCAAATTTCTTTGTTAGTTTCTACGATGCCTAGGTAATTGGTACGAATGGTTATGCCTACTTGTCTCATTCCCTTTTAAGTGTTGTATGTTCTCATGAGTGAGTACACTGTTAAGGTTTATGGTTAACCATGCCATTAGTTTATTTCTATGCTGCTTATGGTCATCTTCATGTAAAATTGCAAATCCCTCTAACTATGATTGTTTCGAATAAGGCTGTCACGACCCCAAGTCACGACCCAAATCCCAACCTAGGTCGCGATGGCGCCCAACACCGCTGTCATGCAAGCCAGCCATTTCCCACTACTGAGTTCCATGTAGTTCACCAAAACATTTTTCCACACTTGCTTAACTTAGTTTTCCTTTTTGAGACATTAAGTAGAATTAGATAACCTAGACATCTTTATACAAAACTGATAATCATGAAAGTGTAATTTACGATTTACATTCCAAAATAAAGTCTACTAGCGTGTGTGCCAGGAACTAGTGTCACATGTCTACAAGCAACTAATAGAATAATACAAAAAGAATAAGAAGTATGTCCTACTGTCAGAGTAAGTATAGATAGAAATGGCAAAAGAATAGTTCCAAAGTGTTGTTGGGAGTCGCCAAGAGAAGCAGCTCACCGTGGAGTCTAGACCAGGTATATGTATCAAGGACGAACTCCGGGCTAATACCCAGATGCACCCGCCTCAGAACCTGTACAATTAAGTAAAGAGTATAGCATGAGTACATAAACAATATGTACCCAGTAAGTATCCCGCCTAATCTCGAAGAAGTAGTGACAAGAGGTCGACGTGACACTTACTAGGGTCAGAATAATATGTTTTAAGTGTAAAGCTAAGCAGGAACGGTAATTTATGAATAATAAAGGAGACAGGAACATCAAATATCCTTTACAACTACATGTACGTGTCAAGTTTTCTAGCATACAATTTACCTAGTTTTCATATCTCATGGTATTTAGCAGATACATAATCACAGAACACCCAACATCTAACAGACACATAACATGCCGTGAACGTACGGCTGACACAACGCGAAAGTAAATGCGCACTGCCAAAGGGTCGAATAGCTCGAACCATAGATGCATCTATTACACCGCTCATGAATTCAACATGCGACGCGGTTGACATAATAGTAGGGCTACCTCGCTCGCGAATCATACATGCGACGCGGATTCCCGTATATATACACGTAATTAACAGGAAATCAAGAAATTCAGTAGAGAATATACTTACAGAGAAGGTTTCAATAATATAAATTTCACAATGTAACCTCCTAAATGTTCACTTAATAACTCAATGATATTAGCAACCTAAATTAACATTTACGATTATAGTTACGGCACATAAAGCATCCTTGTGAATCCTAAACTCCCCGAAACGACATAATAGTAGCTACGCACGGACTCCCATCACTTCGTGTGTCNCAAGCCTACTTTCTGGGTCAAGAACGCGCCCGAAACTCCAAATTTGTCGCCCAAGGACTCGAAACTAGTCAAATATTGCATAAATAAATCAATATATACTCAAAAGTATGAAATTTCCCTACTTAACTGATTATTTCAACCTAAATTGCAAAATCCCAAAATACATCCCCGGGCCCACATGCTCGGATTCCGGAAATTTTCGGAGGAAATACTTACCCATAGCCTAAGGATCAATATTATATGGTTTTGTACGATTCCGTAACACATTTCTTGGTAATTTCCTATTTTTGTCAAAAACCTAGGTTTTACTCTAAACCCATGATTTCCACTAATTTAATGTGTTAATCTACCTAGGAATTCAAGTATTAAGCTAAGTTTATANTGCACTGCCGAAGGGTCGAACGGCTCGAACCATAGATGCATCTATTACACCGCTCACGAATCGAACATGCGACGCGGTTGACATAATAGTAGGGCTACCTCGCTCGCGAATCATACATGCGACGCGGATTCCCGTATATATACACGTAATTAACAGGAAATCAAGAAATTCAGTAGAGAATATACTTACAGAGAAGGTTTCAATAATATAAATTTCACAATGTAACCTCCTAAATGTTCACTTAATAACTCAATGATATTAGCAACCTAAATTAACATTTACGATTATAGTTACGGCACATAAAGCATCCTTGTGAATCCTAAACTCCCCGAAACGACATAATAGTAGCTACGCACGGACTCCCATCACTTCGTGTGTCTGTAGCCCCCACAAATAAAGACATGCAATTATTTATATTCACCTATGGGGACAATTCCCTCTTACGAGGTTAGAAAGGAGACTTACCTCGTGTCAAGCCTACTTTCTGGGTCAAGAACGCACCCGAAACTCCAAATTTGTCGCCCAAGGACTCGAAACTAGTCAAATATTGCATAAATAAATCAATATATACTCAAAAGTATGAAATTTCCCTACTTAACTGATTATTTCAACCTAAATTGCAAAATCCCAAAATACATCCCCGGGCCCACATGCTCGGATTCCGGAAATTTTCGGAGGAAATACTTACCCATAGCCTAAGGATCAATATTATATGGTTTTGTACGATTCCGTAACACATTTCTTGGTAATTTCCTATTTTTGTCAAAAACCTAGGTTTTACTCTAAACCCATGATTTCCACTAATTTAATGTGTTAATCTACCTAGGAATTCAAGTATTAAGCTAAGTTTATAGTAGGAATTACTTACCGTACAGTAGCTAGGTCGAAAACCCTCATTGCATGCTCTCAAAATCGCCCAAGAATGAAGAAAGTGTTCAAAAATGGCTAAATCCCGAGTTTAAAATGAAGTGCACTACCTACAGGCTTTTCGCACCTGCGGCTCGAGGACCGCACCTGCGAAGAAGGGGAAGGGTCCTGGTTCCGCACCTGCGGAGCATAGCCCGCACTTGCGGCTCCGCTTCTGCGGAAAGGGGTCCGCAGCTACGAAAATTGGCAACTCTCTTAGGTGTCGCACCTGCGAGACTGGGACAGTAGGAGAGGTCTCGCACCTGCGACTGGACCTCCGCAAGTGCGGTCGCATCAGACCTGGTGCACCAGCAGTCATTTTAGGCTGGTTTTTGCTTCGTTCGATGTCTGAATGGCATCTTGGCCCACCCGAGACCCCTTCCAAATATACCAACAAGTCCTAAATCACACAGACTCGCTCGAGCCTTCGGAATGCCCAAAATAGTGCTAAATATAAGAATCACACCTCAAAACCTATTGGATCAAACTTAAGAACTTCAAGTTTCTGAATTCGCTTTCAACATGCCGAACCATACCTATACTACTCGGAATGACATCAAATTTTGCAAGCAAGTCGTAAATGACATAACGAAACTATTCCTGGTCTCAAAATTCCGTTCAGACCTCGATAACACAAAAACACATTCTAAACCTCAATTTGAACTTAAGGACATTGTTACTTTATTATTTGGCGCCGAAATGCTCCCGGGTCATCCAAAAACCATTTCGAACACACGCCCAAGTCCGAAATCATCATACGAACCCACTGGAATCTTCAGATCTCGATTCCAGGTTCGTTTACTGAAAATGTTGACTGAAGTCAAACTTGGCCTTTAAGGCCAACTTAGGGAACTAAGTGTTCCTATACTACTCCAAACTCCTCCAAACCTCGAACCACCCGTCCCCGTAACTCATAAATCAGTAAAAGTTACTACAGGAAGTCTCACTTAGGGGAACGAGGTCCTAGAACACAAAACGACCGGTCGGGTCGTTACAAAGGCTCACTTGTTTAAAATATTTTTCTAACATTTTGGTTAATGTTTTGTGCTAAACTTGATTTCTGAGAAATTAGTATATGTGTGTGTTTGTCCTGTCAACTCTACAGACTTGCCGCTTCAGCCTTCATAGTGTGTAACTATGCTCAGTATGCTATACCCTTCCTGTTGTTGAATAATTGTTCAATATGGTGTTAGTTATTCTATGTCAAACTTGCTATTATGCTCAAGCCTTCTTGTTTAACCAATCTTGTTCCCTTAGATTCTAAGAATTATGACAGTTGTTCATAGACTTTAAGATTGTCAGTTGCTTATCATGTATGGTTTACCCTTTCAAACTTGTTATGAGATTGTGTATGGCCCTGGGTGTATAGCTGATACATTATCACTCTTAAACATGTTGGGTCCTGGGTGCACTGTCCGTGTGAAAGAAGAAGCTTGCTGAAGTCCCAGGTGTTACTAGGTTATATTCTTTTAGGCTGGCTCTGCGTATTCGGCCTATAGCCCTTTAATACATAATATTCACACTTGTATTTATTAGTTTTGGGTCTGTAATAATTTGTGAACAAAAACAGATGGGGAAATTAGCAAAAGAGAGGTAGGGTACTCTAATTATCACATAAATGGGTAGAAAGCATGCTTATAGGATCTATGTGATTTATTCATTATTTGCTTCACATGTTTAAACTTCATGAGTAGAAAGCCTACCTATAGAAGTCACACGCACACAAAATTACTTAACTTTCCAACGCATGTTATCTCAAGTATCTGTTGTACCAGTCTCCACTACTGTGTTTTCTTATATAACATGACTATAGGGCGTAGCAATGCAATATTCTACTTACCTAGGTGCCATGCCTATAGGACTCCAAATGATTAATCTATCAGCTGCCTCAATTATCATTGTACTCATGCGAATAGGTTTAATAATCAGTTAGCTGCGCATATTGTTTGTATTGCTCATCTAGATAGCATGCCTATATGGACAAAACTATATAAAATCAATGTCAATCGCCAAACTATTAATCATTCTTCTAGGACACTCTCACCTGCCTAATGAACGTGTCTATAAAATTAGTGTTGGTAGTTCTAGAGTCGTTTCACTGCCTTTTGCGAACAATCTAGAAATCATGCCTATAGGTTTTTGGTGATCTGCAAATTCATTGTCTGTATATTGCTAAAAATCACTTAGAAACTATATCTATAAGACTTATAGTGATTTAATCTGTACGTTGGCCAAATATGCAACATTTCTTGTTTGATATTCGAATCATATAGAGATCATGCCTATAGGACCAAAGGATTCTAAGTCTCAAGTTCAAAACGTTTTGCTGCTTAATCTGAAAATCAGTCTACGTGCTTCTTTATTTATGTGTGGAGGCTAACATGAGATACTCTTTCTTATTATGTGCAGTCCTCTTTTTTTTTTGAATGCCGCTTAGTTTTATCATTTTCGAGCAACCTAAATAAAGTCTAGAACCACCCAAATAGTAGGTCCAAAGCCTCCTGGACCATGGGCATGGGACGGGTAGCGCATGCATAGGGTATGACTCAGAATTGAATTTGAATGATCTTAGGTAAACAACTTCAACATAGTAATCAGGTAGCAGGAGATGATAATCTGTGCATGCTGAATAATATGAGTAACTCCTATCATAAAGGGCGTTTTGAAGTATTATTTATGTTGCACAGGGTGATCCTTTAATCTAAAAAATTTAAGACCCCCACCCCCCTCCTTTATATACTTTCTTAGTCATATATCATTGTAGTCTCATCCTTGTAGTCCTTAAAGATTTGTACCCAATTTTCATTATGTTATAATGAAACTCTTCAACTTTTATATTTCTTTGTTCATCTGATCACCTAGCCCAATTACATAATCCACATAGTCTTATGTTCGGTCGGGACACACAATTGTGGACCTCGAGAGTGTCTAACACCTTCACTTTGAGGTAATTTGAGCCCTTACCCGATCTTTGGTGGTATTCACTAGTCAAACAGATATTTGAAATAGGTTCCCTAACGCACTTTAAAAATCATTAGGTGGCAACTCTTCTCTTTTAATACTCATTTAAAAGAATTGTCACATGTTGAAACAAAATTTTGCGAAAAAAAGGGGCGCGATGGAGTCATGAGCAATCTTAGTATAGTCTTGAGGATTAGTACAGTGACGTCTCTACTTATCTTTTAGAGTCTATAAGGATTTAGGAAAATTCACTTTCCTTCTTTCTCTATCGTGAAACTTTATTCCATCACTGATTATGAAGCATTTTTCTCTTATTCTCTCGTAGATGGTGAGGATATGTACTACATCCACATCTAACAGGAGCCATAGGCTGCATCCTCTACCAGGGGTAGAGGTCGAGGTAGAGCTAGAGATAGAGGCAGAGCTCAGCCTAACGTACACACAACGACACCTGTTGTTGAGCCTCATATAGAGTAGGAAAAGGAGATTCCTATTCCGACCAAGCCAGTCAGAACAGTTCAGGTCCCAAAGTGGTTCATTGCTACCCCAGTGCTTCAGGATGCCCTAGTCTGCCTAGTTGTTCTTATGGAGAGTGTAGCTTAGGCCGGTGTATTCGCTGTAGCACATTTCTCAGGCGGATGGATGAGCTCAGATTCCTACTACTTACACTCCATAGAAAATTTTGCATGGGTATTTCCCCAACAGTTCTACCAGTTGGGGCAGTTCATCCTGTTGGTGCTACACAGCCTAGGGGGATACCCGCGATGTGAGCCGAGGGGCTGAAGAAATTGGACAAATTCACTAAGTTGTTTTTCCCTCACTTTGGTGGTACACCTTTTTAGGACCCAATGAGTTGTTAGATCGTTGCCATGAGATATTTTTTGACATGGGTATAATGGAATCCAACGGAGTCGAATTGCAGTGGTTTAGATGCATGGTTCTGCCAAGAGGTGGTGGAAGGTGTATGTTCAGGGCAGTCCAATAGGTTCACCTCCTCTCATCTGGCTTAGTTCTCATAGTTGTTCTTAGAGAAGTTCATTCCCTTCATCCAGAGAGAGGATTTCCACAGTCAGTTCAAGCGCCTTCATCAGGGTAGCATGATCGTTACTCAGTATGAAGCCACATATGTAGATTTACCAAGTCATGCATCTATCATGATCCCTACTAAGATAGAGGGGTGTGGAGGTTTATATATGGCATTAAAGATAGTATCAGGCTATAGATGGCCAGAGAGATCGATGATGATATTTATTTTACTCAGGTTTTGGAGATGGCTAGTAGGATCGAGCGCATCAGAGGCCATTCTAGGGATACGGCATGTGACAAAAAGCCTCGTCATTTTAGAGGATTCGGTGGTGCCTCGTCTAGAGGTCGAGGTCAGTTTGTGAGAGGCCAATCTAGAAGACCTAGTTATCACTCGCCACCACCTAGTCGAGGAGCTTCAGTATAGTCTTCATTCAGTGCACTCCAAGCTTAGAGCTCTTATTTCACTCCATCGGTTAAGGCTTCGTCAATACCAGGCTTTTTCACTGGATATTCTGGTTTACAGGGTCTGATTCAGGCCCCACATTCATTCTCAATCTGAGGCTTCTATGAGTATGGAGAGTTGGGGAATATTAGGAAGTATTTCCTCTATTATCATGGAGGTCCAATGCAGCAAGGAGGCAAGACTATGAATTTCGCACCAGTTGCTACACCATTCGCTCAGCAAGCTCGTGGTCATTACTAAAAATTCAGGTTTTAGCAACAGAAAAATTCTGTAGCTAAACAAAAACATTTGTCGCTAATCTCATTTACTGATGGATTAGCAACAGATTATCAAGAAATTTTGCTAGCTACGAGGGTTTTAGCGATGACATTCGTAGCTAATTTTAGTTTTTTCATAGTTTGTGGAGGTCATGCGGGATAAGTATGTCCTAGAGGGAAAGTCCAGGACCATTGTTAATCTTTCCCTGGTAGGATTGAGGCAGTTGTGATAGATTTCATCATTATAGGTATTGTTCCGGTCTTTCATAAGATGCATTAGTTTTATTTGATCTGGGTTCTAATTATTTGCAAGAGGCATCCTATTTTGCTTCATATTTTGATATGTCTCGCGATTCTTTGGACACTCCTATTGAAGTGTCTAAATCTGTTGGGGGTTATATTGTAGCGGACCGTGTCCATCGTTCTTGTTTGGTCACTATCTGGGGCTACGAGACTGGGGTTGATCTTCTATTGCTTAATATGGTGGATTTTGATTGATTTTGGGCATGGATTGGTTATCTCTATATCACAGTATTCTGAATTGTCATGCTAAGACCATGATGTTAGCCATACAGGGGTTGCCGAGGTTAGAGTGAAGTCGTTCCTTGGTTCATGTTCCTAGTAGAATGGTGTCTTTCTGAAGGCTCAGCAGATGGTTGAGAATGAGGGCTTGGCGTACTTAGCCTTTGTGTGGGGTGTTAGTGCTGATACTCTTACCATTGAGTTAGTTCTGTAATGAGGGAGTTTCCATATGTGATTCCAGCAGACCTACAGAGAATTTGACCCGATAGGTATATTGATTTTGGTATTAACTTGGTGTTAGACATGCAACCTATATTTATTCCATTGTACCACATGGCTCTAGCTGAGTTGAATGAATTAACGGAACAACTCAGGCCTAGTGTTTCATATTGGGGTGCACCGGTAGTATTTTTAAAAGAAGAAACATGGTTCTATGAGGATGTTAATGGATTACAGGTAGTTGAACAAGGTTTCTATCAAGAACAAGTATCCACTACTGCGCATTGATTATTTATTTGATCAACTTCAGGGTACTAGGATATTCTCGAAGATTGATTTGAGATTGGGGTACCATTTATTAAAGATTAGGGATTTAGATATTCCTAAGACGGCCTTCAGGACATGTTATTTCCACTATGAGTTCTTGGTATTGTCTTTTGAGATGATCAACGCCCAGCAACATTCATGAACTTGATGAACAACGCATTTCAACCTTATTTTGATTCCTTTGTTATAGTATTAATAGATGATATATTGGTGTATTCTCGCAGTTAGGGGAAGCATGAGCAGCGCTAGAGGAACGTGCTCCAGAATTTGAGGGAGAAGAAGCTATATCCTAAATTATCCAAGTGTGAGTTTTGGTTAGACTCGATGGCATTTTTGGACCACGTGGTGTCCACTGAGGGGATTAAGGTGGATCCAAAGAAGATTGAGGCAGTTCAGATTTGGCCCAAACCATCTACTGCTATAAAGATCCGGAGTTTCCTTAGGTTGAATGGGTTCTTATGGAGGTGTTTTCATCTATAACAGTCCAATTGACTAGATTGACACTGAAGAGCGCCCCATTCAGGTGGCCTGATGAGTTTGAGGATAGATTTCAGAAGCCAAGACTTCCTTGACTATAGCTCTAGTTCTGGTTTTTCCTTCGGGGTTTGGTTCTTAAATAGTCTATTGTGATGCTTCACGGGTTTTCATTAGGTGTGTTCTAACGTAGGATGGTAGATTGATTGATTATGCTTCACGTCAGTTGAATCCCCATTAGGAGAACTATCCAGTACACGATTTGGAGTTAGTAGACATTGTCACGTGCTCAAGATTAGGTGGAACTCTCTTTATTCCGTGTCTTGTGAGGTGTTCACGGATAACCAGAATCTCCAGCATCCATTCAAGCAAAAGAACTTAAACTTGAGTCAATGGAGGTTGTTAGATCTACTAAAGGACTATGATATCACCATTATTTATTATTTCTGGAAGGCCAATGTGGTGGTCGATGCTTTGAGTAGGAAGGTGGATAACATGGGGAGTCTTTATTTTATCCTAGCTGGGGAGAGACTGTTATCTTTGGATGTTTAGGCTTTGGCCAACAGGTTTGTGAGGTTGGGTATTTCGGAGCCTATCAGGGTTCTTGCTTGTGTTGTATCATGGTCATCCTTGTTTGAGCGCATCAAGGCGTGTCAGTATGATGATCTCCACTTGCTTGTCATTAAGGACATGGTGAAACACGGTGATGCTAAGGAGGTGATTATTAGTGATGATGGGGTATTGAGGCTTCAAGGCTGGATTTGTGTGCCTAATAGGGATGAATTGCGGGAGCTGATTCTTGAGGAGGCCCATAGTTCACGGTACTCCATTCATCCGGACGCCATGAAGATGTACCATGATTTGAAGCAACACTACTAGTATAGAAGGATGAATATTGATGTTGTTTGAGTAGGTGGCACAGTGTTTGAACTGTTAGCAGGTTAAGTATAAGTATTAGAGACCCGGTGGTTTACTTTAGAGGTTACGTATACCAGACTAGATGTGGGAGCGTATCACTATGGATTTTGTGGATGGGCTTCCATGAACCTTAAGGAGATTTGATGATATGTGGGTCATTGTGGACACAATGACCACATCTGCACTCTTCATTTTAATAATGACTACCTACACTTCTGAGCATCAGGCTCGGATCTATCTTAGAGAGATTGTTCGCCTTCATGATGTACCTGTGTCTATTATCTTGAATCAAGACACTCTTTTTATATTGCATTTTTGGAGAGCATTGCAGCGTGAGTTGGGCACAGAGGTCGAGTTGAGTATGACATTTCATCCGCATACGGTCGGATAGTCTAAGCGTACTATTTAGATCTTGAAGGATATGTTACAAGCCTGTGCCATTGATTTCGGGGGTCTGATTAGGACATGTTACAAGCCCGTGTCATTGATTTCGGGGGTCAATGGGATCAGCTTCTACTGTTAGTATAATCCGCCTAGAATAACAACTCCTAGTCAAACATTTAGATGGCTCTATATGAGTCCTTATATGGGTGGTGATGTCGTTCTATGGATGGTTGGTTTGAACCTGGGAAGGATAGGTTGTTGGGAACTGATATGTTTGTGATGCTTTGGAGAAGGTGAAATTGATTTAGGGGCGGCTTCGTATTGCGAGTCCATGCAAAAGAGTTATGTTACAGAAAGGCCCGCGATGTGTCATTCATGGTGGGTGAAAGGGTTCTCCTTAGAGTTTTGCCCATGAAGGGTGTGATGAGATTCGGGAAGAAGGCAAGTTGAGCCCTCGGTATGTTGGTCCTTTTGATATTCTAGAGAGAGTTGGTGAGGTGGCCTATAGACTTGCTTTTCCACCCAAGCTATTGGGGGTTCATCTAGTGTTCCTTGTTTCTACGCTCTGGAAGTACTATAAGGATCCATCACGTGTTAGATTTTAGCTCAGTGCAGTTGTACAAGGATTTTACTTATATTGAGGATCCGATTAGACAGGAAAGTCTGAAAGTTGAGGTCAACGAACATTGCGTCAGTGAAGGTCCAGTGGAGAGGCCAATCGGTCTAGAAGGTGACTTGAGAGACCGAGCATGATATGCAAAGCCGATATCCTCATCTTTTTGGCACTTCAGATATGTCTCTATACTCGTTCGAGGACGAATGTTTGTTTAAGAGGGGGATAACGACCCGGTCAGTCATTTTGTGTATTTGATCCTCATTTCCAATATCTGATGCCTGAGAATGGTGTATTTGTTGATATGTGACTTATGGGGAGGGTTGGTTTGGTTATAAGAGATTTTGGATTGAATTGGAATATTTAGTTCTTAGTTTGGAAGCTCAAGTTGTGAAAGTTGATCGGAGTTTGAATTTTCTATAGATTAACCTTAATGGTATTTTTATGGATTCATTAGGTCTTGATGGTGATTTTGGATATAAGTGTATGTCCGAATTTGGATTCAGAGGTTCTTAGGTGGATATGGCTCTAATTGGCGAAAGTTGGAAACTTGAAAGTTTAGAAGTTCATAGGTTTGACCATTGTTGACTTTATGGTTTTGATGTCCATTTGGGATACCGAGACATGTTATAGGTTCGTATGGTGATTTGTGAATTGTATGTAAAATTTGAGGTCATTCTGAGTTGCTTAGGCATATTCGGCATTAGTTTGGAATTCAATTAGTTCATTAAGTTTGAACTAAAGCGCCATTCATGGATTTTGTGTAGTTTGAGGCCTTGAGTATGTCTATATTATGTGTTAGGATGTGTTGGTATGACCGGGCGGGGTCCCGAGGCGCTCAAGTGGGTTTCAGACCACCCAAAGTGAGTTTGGTCATTATTGAGGTGCAGCAGGTCTAGTGCAATTGCACCTGCGGTGGTGAAGTGCGCTGGTACAAAGTCGCACCTGTGATAAGAAGATGCATAAAGGCGGAGTTAGTGTCATAGAAGAAATAGTTCAGGTGCGCCTGAGGGTTCATAGAAGCTACACCGCATAAGCAGTGTCTTCGCCGCAGAAGCGAAAAGCTAAAATTTTAGTGTGTTTTTACATCTGCAAGGCATTTTCCGCAGATGCGACTTTGGGAATACAAAAAATTTCAACAGGAAGATTCTGTCACGACCCCAAATCCTAAGCCGGTCGTGATGGCGCCTATCATGGAACTAGGCTAGCCAACCATTTCAGATTATTAATATACCCCATAATTTCACCAAAATTTAGCAGGTTATAAAAATATCAGAAAGAGATAAACAAATACACACTTCCCCAAACCTGGAGTCAACTATCATGAGCATCTAAGACTGAAAATACAATGTACAACAGTGACTTGCTATAACAAAGTCTGAGGTACAAAAGGCCAAAAGAAACTATAATCTGAGGAAAGGAAAAGAGGTGAGCTGGGGACGCTGAGCAGCTACCTCAATCCTTGGAGGACTCCAAGCTCGTCCGGAAATCAACTAGCGAGATGGTCCGGTACCTGGATCTGCACACAGAGGTGCAGGGAGTAACGTGAGTACGCCAAGTCATTAAGTAATCAATGTGACTAAAAACTTGAGTGTAGATACGAGCCATTTAAATCATATAAATCCATATAATGAATGACAGTGGAAATGAGCAAATCAAGTCAGAAATATACAATTCTGAATATTTCATAAAACCTCGATTTTCATTTAAAAATATCGTATGAAATCTTTTTTCCAACATTTATTATCAGAGTCTCAGTGTAAAGAAGAGTGAAAACAACATTTTCATAGAATATAAGCCCCTCGGGCACAGTATCACTTTCAATAAAGCCTCTCGGGCAAGCCTCTCAGCCGCTCGTGACTCCACTATCAGTATCTCATGCTCTCACTTAACACTCGTACTCAGTAAGTACCATGAACACACATAACTGTTGCGGCGGGCAGCCTGCTCCACTATATTTATACATATATATATATATATATATATATATATATATATATATATATATATATATACTGCTGTGGCGTGCAGCCCTATCCATATAATAGTCGACTGCGCTCACTGGAGGTGTACAGACTCTTGGAGGGGCTCCTTCAGCCAAGCGCTATATCTGCTACGGCGTGCAGCCCGATCCAATATGTATATTGCTGCGGTGTGCAGCCCGATCCATATATATAACATATATTGTTGCGGTGTGCAGCCCGATCCATATATATATAATCTATGTTGCTGCGGCGTGCAGCCTGACCCACATATAATATATAACACATATATTGCTGCGGCGTGCAGCCCGTCCCATAACTATCCTCACATACTCGGCGCTCGGCCTAATCACATATATACTGTTGCGGTGTGCAGCCCGATCCATAGCTATCCTCACATACTCGGCTCTCGACCTGACTCAGTCACCCTCACAAGCCACTCGGGAAATTTATCTCAACTCACGGGGCTCAGCCCCAAATACTTTTTAGAGTTTTCAAACCAGCGTGATAACAGTAAAAATAACCGCAATTAGGAAACAATGACTGAGTTCACAATTTACTAACAGGATAGTGGTAGAATAGTGTAAAAGTACCCCCTGAGGGTCTAAATAGGTCGGCACAAGGCCCCAATCATGGAAAATACCCCTAAGTGTATAAACTGGTCAGCACAAGGCCCCAATCATTCCTCACAGCCCATATACATGTATAAATTTCTAAAATACAGGATATCATAAGGTTTCAAATCGAATGCGCGGCTTAATAGTAGCTACGGGATGGACCAAGTCACAATCCCTATCGGTGCACACCCCCACGCTCATTACCTAGCATGTGTGTCACCTCATTTATCAACACAATAACTGATAACGGGGTGTCATACCTTCAGGTTTAGAGTTACAATCGTTACTTACCTCAAAACAGCCCAAAAGCTACTCCGCGATGCGCTTGCCCCTCGAATTGGCTCCCAAATGCTCTGAATCTAACCAAAATCAGATTAACATCATCATTATACGCTAACGGAACAAAACCCAATCGAAAGATACAAATTTTAACACAATTCTCGAAATTCGGCCAAACCCGAGCCCTGGGCCCCCGTAACAGAATTCGATAAAATTTACATCACTAGAATCCTCATCCTCCCACGATTCTATACATACCAAAAACTCCACAATCGGACCATAATTGCCCACTCAAATCACCAAAAGAATTTCCAATCTTCCTCTCCATTTTACCCAACTTTTTCCACTTTAATTCTTCAAATTACAAGCCTAATCCGAAATAAAATAGCATAGAAACAAGTTATATAGTCCAGGAACTTACCTCCACTGAAGACCCTAGAAGACCTTCTTCAATTTGCTCTCAAATATGCTCCACCCGCATGCAACAATGGAAGAATAACCAAAAAATTTCGGAGGCATTCTTTTATACTATTCTGCCCACTTAATCCGCACATGCGGACCTTTCCTCGCATCTGCGGACCAGCACCTGCAAAAACCCACTAACAGTCCAATTTTCACACATGCGGTCCCTTTTCTGCACATGCGGCTTCGCAGGTGCGGCCAACTCTTCGCACATGCAGACTCCTCCTGCCTAGCCTCTTTTTGCACCTGCGGCTGCCCATCCGCAGGTGCGGCCACACCAGCAGTTATTTGTTGCAAATTTTCCAAGTTCAAACCTCCGCCAACCATCCGAAATCAATCCCGAGCCCCTCGGGGCCCCAACCAAACATACCAACACACCCCATAGCATCATTCAAACCTAGTCGAGCCTTCGAAACACCAGAAACAATACGAAAACACCAAAATTACATCAAATTCAAGCCTATGAACTTTGAAACTTCTAAATTTCGCCAATGATGCCGAAACCAACCAAAACACATCCGATTGAGAGTTTATTTCATAATTCTAAAAATCGAGTAAGGGCTTAGGAATTGGCGATTTTCAGTGGGTTTTGAAGAGAAGGATCATAGGTAACATTTTCTAATCCTAATTCATTGTTAGACAATTAATCCCCATTGTTTTCTTTAGTTTAAATATCAAAAATGGAGGAAAACCCATAGGAAATTAATGAAACTTCCCCAAACCGAAATTCTGAGAATTTAAGGGGTTTCTAGCATCGGATTTCGATTGTTTCTGGTTGAATGAGTCCGTGAGTGAATGGGTGTCCGAAAAATATAACTTTTACCTGATTCCGAGACATGGGCCCGAGGGGCATTTTTGTTATCTTACCTAATCTCACGCCTTAGCTTGAATTAAACAGTAAAAATCAGTTGCATGAGATGTTATTTACGATATGTAATTGAATTGTATAGATTTGGGCCATTTGGAGTCGGATACTCGTGGAAAATGTGTGGTTTCGAGTTGATTTTGAGCCGGTTTGAGGTAAGTGTCTTGTCTAACCTTGAGTGGGGGGACCTTTCCCCTTAGGATGTGATATTTGGTAATTGAAGTCCTTGTAAGTGAGGTGACGAGCGCGTACTCGTGCTAATTGTTGAAAATTCGATTTTACTTTAAATATTTAGACTGAGTTTCTTTCTTACCTGCGTTATTCTACTTGCAATTATAGCCTATGTTAGTTTAGAAAAGCATGCCTAGTTGACTTGAATTGCCTATTTGCTTAAGTTGCTTTATTTGTACTACGTAAAGCATGTTAGGCTAGAATTACTTGTTGCCTTGTATTTTTGCACTCTATTTCTGAATGTCTTCTCGTTGTGTCTGCGCATTTACTTTGGGACTACGGGACGGTATCCCGGGAGATCCCTCTGCATATTTACTTTGGGACTACGGAACGGTATCCCGGGAGATCCCCCTGCACATTTTCTTTGGGACTACGGGACGGTATCCCGGGAGATCCCTCTGCATATTTACTTTGGGACTACGGAACGGTATCCCGGGAGATCCCCCTGCACATTTTCTTTGGGACTACGGGACGGTATCCCGGGAGATCCCCCTGCACATTTACTTTAGGACTACGGGACGGTATCCCGGGAGATCTCCCTGCACATTTACTTTGGGACTACAGGACGGTATCCCGGGAGACCCCCCTGCACATTTACTTTGGGACTACGGGACGGTATCCCGGGAGATCCCTCTGCATATTTACTTTGGGACTACGAGACGCTATCCCGGGAGATCCCCCTGCACACTGGTAATTGGACTACGGGACGGTGTCCCGGGAGATCCTTTGGATATACATATGATGGACTACGGGATGGTATCCCGGGAGATCCCCCTGCACACTGGTAATGGGACTACGGGACGGTGTCCCGGGAGATCCTTTGGATATACATATGATGGACTACGGGATGGTATCCCGGGAGATCCACTAGACAGCTGAGAAAAGGACTACAGGACGGTATCCTGGGAGATCCTCATTGTTACCATTGTTATTGAGCTGTTCATATTCCGTGTTACTTTGTTCTTGTGTTCGATATTGCCTTGTTTGACCTGTCTTATTTCACTGTTGTATTCATTATAAACCTCTGTTTTCATACTGTAAATTCCTACTATATTGTTTAACCTCAGTAGGGCCCTGACCTTTCTCGTCACTACCCGACCGATGTTAGACTTGACACTTACTGAGTACCGCTGTGGTGTACTCATGCCCTTTCCTGCGCATGTTTTTCATGTGCAGATCCAGGTACCTCCACCCAGGCGCACTATCCCCGAGGTTGAGAGACATAGCAGAGACTTCGAGGTACATCTGCCGCGTCTGCAGACCAGGAGTCTCTATCTTATTCCAGCTTTAGTGGAAAGCTTTTCCTTCTTTTCAGTTGTTTAGACATTCGGGAGTTAGAGCAGTGTAGTACATTTCTGTTAGCCTGTGTTTCCCGTGAGTTTTCGGGTTTTGGGGTAATATTGTAGACTTCCGCATTATTTTTGGGTTGTATATGCCAAGTGGCACTTATATACAGTCTTTCTTTTAGATTGTTCAGTTTTTACTTAATTATTCCACATATTATGTTGATATTCCGCATTGCTAGGCTTACCTAGTTATAGGGACTAGGTGTCATCACGACATGTTCACGGGGCGGCGAACTAGGGTCGTGACAAGAATAGTTTGGAGAAAGGTATTTTTGTCATTTTTGTTGGTTTATCCGGAATTACCCACATTGAGCGTGGTATAAAAATAATACTACATAATTTCCATGTAAATAGTTTTGAAATTACTTCTACGAAAGAAATATCCAACCAAATAAGCAATTACAAAATATTTCACATTTTATCGAGATTGTTATCCCTTTTTGGTGGAAACAAACGACCCCGATGCCATTATCTTGTACTGCCATTTTCCTTTCATACTTCCCTGTGCTATTCTTTTAACTGAGATTATGAAGAGTGTAAGTTGCAGACCATTTTAATTTGTTTAAGCGGATGCTTCATTATAAGGTGGTGCAGCGTTCTATTGAATCAACTATCAATTTTTTTGTATTTCTTATCATAATGTAGCTAGTAAATAGTAATTTAGTTGAACTTTGAGGGGGAATGTTACTGTTGATTATTTATTGTTATGCAATCCCAATTATTCCCAGCATTGACTTTTCTTAGCCCAATATTTTGNGCTGGTGGATCAGGTACCTGCAATCATTTAGCAAGGGTGAGTCTTGTATTTTATTATTTTGGAGCATGGTAACTACCTGTTTGGCATCAAGTTGAATATCTAGCGGGGTGAGCTGGTGGTGTATGGCTAGTTGTAAACCCTGTAGTAGAGCCATTAGTTCAATATCTATGACATTATTAGCATGGTAATTTCCTGCGTAGCCCATGAGCCAATCTCCATGTTGCTTTCTAAATATGCCTCCATAGCCTGCCTGGGAATTGTTTTATTTATAGGCAACATCCGTGTTTGAAGAGATTACACCTTGAGTAGGAGGTTCCCATTTTACATACATGGGGATCTTTTGTTCGGGTAGGGTTTGATTATGAGTCAGATAGTAGTGTTCCTCTGCTAGTTGTATTACAACTTTGTGTGAAGTGAGGGTTAACACATGTTCAAAGTGGTTTGTATTGTGTATCTTCAACAAGTGCCATAATCCAAAAGGGATTATATGGTTTAGTGGTATATTATGGACAGGTGTAGTGTCCTGCATGAATATTAGTTGATTAAGCCACAACTTATTAGGGGTAGATTGCGTTTTTTTTTTTTTTATGATATGGGATAGGTTTAGGTTTCCCCATAGGTGAATGGCGTGGTGACAGTGTAAAAGAATGTGGTTAATAGTTTCTATTTCGCTAGGACAACGGGGGCATTGATTTGTTTGGGTAATGCCTAGTTTGTGAAGATATGCCTTAGTGGGGAGTCTATTGTGATACGCTAGCCAAATAATTTTTTTTTTAATTTTTGGAGTGATTCTTAATTTCCAAATACAACCATAATGGTTTAGAGATGAAGGTGATTTTGTTAAAGCTGTGTAGCATGATTTGACTGTAAATTGACCCGTTATAGTTAATCCCCATTTTATGTGGTCAGGGTTGATATCATAGTGGGGAATGTATGTTTTATTAATTAGAAGAGTTAATTTCGGAGGTAGGTGGAAAGATAGAAGAGTATTTGAGTCTTGATTCATTTGTAAGGCTAAACCTACTGTTAAATTATGTTCAAATTGTGTTAATGGATCGGATATAAGGCTACGAATTGTCGTGTTTGGGGCGACCTAACTGTCTGTCCAAAATTTGACATGAGTACCCCGAGTAACTTGCCATTGTATTCCTTGTTGACATACATCCCATCCTTTTAAAATATGGTTCCAGATTCTAGACTTAATACTTGATTTATTAGTCCTATTAGGCTTGAAGTATTTGGAGATCAGTAGTGAGGCCCAGTTAGCAAAAGGATTGTGGAATATTCTCCAGGCAGTGCTTGCTAAATAGCCAGGTTTTTTTTGTTGTAAATTTTGGATTCCCAACCCCCCATTGTCCCTATGAGTCGTTACTGTTTCTCATGCTACAAGATGGATTTTCCTTTTTTGCTCTGTGGTTCCCCATAAAAAACTTTATTGGTAGGTCTCCATTCTTTTAGTGATGTATGGGGGAAGTGTTGTGATTTGCATGATGTGTTATGGTAGCGTATTAAGAGTTGATTTAATAAGGGTAGTACGTCCTGCCGTTGTGAGGTGCTTCGTTTTCCAACCTGCTAATCGATTTTTAAAGTTGTCAAGGATGAATTGATAGTCACTTTTGGTTGGTCTAGAGGTGAATATAGGGAAGCCTAGGTATTTACCGAATGATCTACCTTCCTGCATGTTAAAACAGGATAGTATGAAAGATCTGTCGTGGGGACGGCTGTATTTGAAAAAAAAAGGATTTTTGATTTGGCCAAGTTAAGATTTTGGCCGGATTTTTCAGAGAATTGATTAAGAATGTCTATGATTTGATGAAAACTATTTGTATTGATTTTGGAGGCTAATATAATATCGTCGACAAATAGTAGATGGGAGATTTGGAGTCCATTTTTATGGATGGATATTGGCTTCCAAATGGTATAGTCCAAGGCTTGATGGATTTGTCTTGACAAGACTTCCATGCATAGGATGAATAAATAGGGGGAGATGGGTCACCTTGTCTGAGTCCTCGAGTGGGTGTGAAGTACTCTGTTGGTGTACCGTTAAATAATATAGAGGTATAAGTGGTGGATACACAAGACATTATTAGTGAAATTATTGGTGGGGGAAAATTAAAGAGTGTTAAGGAAATTTTGATAAAACTCCATTCCATTCTATCGAATACCTTTTCCAGGTCTATTTTAAGAAGCATTTTATGGCATTTAGATTTAGAATGTTGGAAGTGATTTATTAATTCTTGTACAAGTATAGTGTTGTCAGTCGCTCGTCTATTAGGTTGGAAGGCAGATTGTACCGGGCTTATAATTTTTTGGAAGAACGGCTTGATACGGTTAACAATTATCTTTGAGATAATTTTATATAAGGTGTTGCATAAGCTAATAGGTCTGAATTGGTTCATTGATGAAGGGCTTTTGACTTTTGGAATTAGGCAGACATAAGTAGTGTTAATTTCCTCCGAAATATAACACTGGGTGAAGACTTGTTTGCAAAAGATTTTTAACGAAGATTGTAATTGAGGCCAGAATTTTTGAAAAAATAGGGGGTGGAGGCCATCAAGCCCCGGTGATTTGCGTGGTTGGAAAGATAGTACTGCTTGTTGAATTTCTAGATCAGTAAGAGGTTTGGATAAGAGGTCATTGTCTTCTTGTGTTAGTATATTGTAGGAGTATTTTGGGTAGTGTCTTGGGGAAGAGACATGTGATGTGGTGTATAGCTCTTGAAAGAATTGTGTAGCAATTTTTTGGACTGAGTCTATATCCGTGATCCATTCACCAAAGGTATTTTTTAAAGCGGTTATATGATTACAGAGTCTATGTTTTAATGTGGATAGATGAAAAAATCTAGTGTTTGCATCGCCGTCATTAAGCCAGTTAATCCACAATTTTAATTTTCAAAACTCTTCCTCAAGGGTTAATAAATGATTATATTGGCCAATTAAGTCTTGCTCAAGGGATTGTAGGAAGGAGCTAGTAGGTTACTTGGGGGAATTTTGAAGTCTTGTTAGTCTGGCAATTAACTTGTTTTTTTATTTGAAAATGTTACCAAATGAATTTGTGTCCCAATGTTTTACCAAGGAAGTGAAATTTGAGATTCCTTCTATTATTGGAGGGTTAGGGGACCATATTTGATTCACTAAGTGAGGGAATTCGAGGTGTGAGAGCCACATAATTTCGAATCGAAATAAATTTCCTTTTTTATGGAGATGGTTGTCTAGTGTTAGTAATAAAGGGCAGTGGTCCGAATGTATTCTAGGAAGGTGATGTACATGGGCTTCAGTGTAATTGTTTAACCAGGCCGAGTTAGCTATTATTCTGTCTAGTCGCTCTAAAATTAAGGAACCTCGTTTTCTTTTATTAGTCCATGTATATTTGCTTCCCGAAAACCCTAGGTCTAGAAGTTGACATTAGTTTAGGCAATCCAGCATTTTATCTGCCCTTGAATGATTAATAGAGCAGCCACCGAATTTTTCATTTGAGAATAAAATTTGATTAAAGTCTTCCCCCACGAGCCAGGGACCATTGTAAGAGTCTGCTACATGTTTAAGGTTTTGCCATAGAACTTGACGAGACTCATATGAGTTGCATGCCTATATTACTGAGAATAAAAAAGGAGGATTTTTTTGACATACCTGGACCATGCAATGGACTTCTTGATTTGTCACCTTACCTTTCTTATCGTAGAAACTAATACTCCACTATATTCATAGAAACTATACGCAATCATTCATAATTTTTTTTAATTCATCGAATCTTTCTTGCAATCATTTTGTGTTATTACTCTTTCTTTGGTACACCACCTAATAGTTTTTCTTCTTCTTTTTCCCTCTAAATTTTATGTTTTCAGGTGCATCCAAAGTTGAACGGTGACAACCGAACTCATTTGTATACGACGTGGACAGTAAGAATTTTTTTTCAATTAATTTTTTTTATTTGAATATGATGGAATTTTACCGTAGAATTCCAAAAAGCAAAATAATTAACAAATACTTGAAATAGGCGGATGGTTTTCACACAACTGGATGTTACAACACGGATTGTCCAGGATTTATTCAATTAAGCCGCGTAATCCCCGTAGATTATGCTTTTCCAAGGACCTCCGACTTAGAAACTAGATTCAAAGAAGAAGTGCTTCTCAGGGTCTATCAGGTACTATTTTATATGACGCTACGAATATTCTATTATGGCATTATTTGTTCTTACTATATATCTTTATGTTAATATCACATGATGTATTCGTGCGATGTACGGGCCCAATTGTTATTTTTTTTTTATTTTTCTTGTTTTTTTTCCTTTTAATATTTTTTGGTCTATTGCTTATTACATACTTTCTACGCCTTTAGGGAAAGAAGAAAAAGAATAGGTTTTTGTGTAATAACGAATAGAACCACAATTACCTGTATTGTTATTTATCTTTTGCATTATGTGCATTTTAATTTTTCTGAAATCGTATTAATATATCACTCACTTTAAAATACTTGTCGAAATTTAATACTTTATTATACAACGATTAGATAATAATTCAAGTAGAATTTAAATTATTTCTACATACGTCTACACTTTTTTATTTTAAAAAAATTTTGCACCACCAAACCTTAAATTAATTACTATAAAATAATAATTAAAGAGTTAGTTGAAAATTAAGCCATCATGTATCTTTCTCATTGTTTAAATTGAGTGATATATAATTTATCTTTTAGTATATTCAGATGTGTTAATGTATTACCTTTTTCCTTTTTATACTAATCAAAATTTGAATAATAAAACATATTAATATTATTTCCAAATAGTTGATGAAAAAGTATTTTTTGATTCTTTTAAATAATAATCGTGATTTTTAATTATTAAGAATTTTAACAAGAAAATTTATATTTTGTTCTAGTTGAATGACATAATATTAAAAATAAATTAATCCCTCGATCACTCTAATTACTAATCAAATTGACCTTAAATTGAAATATTGCAGTTTTTTTAATTTTATTTGATATGATTGAGATAATTTAGGTATAATACTATTTTCATCACAATAATAATATTTGTTGAAATTTTTTTAAAATAATTAATTATTTATTTATGTATTTTGAAATTTATATAGTGTTGAATTCTTATTGAATAAAGAGTACCCAACTAACTTCGATCATAGGGGGAGAAGTATAATCTTGTATAGCGATACTTCTCATACTTCCCAATATATACTAATTTTTAAAGGAAAAAAATTCCATAAATTAATTGTCTTAATTTTTACTTCAGCTATTCTCAACTCATATTTTAGAGAGGGAATACTTATTATACAATTTGAACAAATTTTAATATTCTGTAATAAAAAGGGACTTGAAACTATATTTTTTCCTAATTTTATAAAGTATTACAATTGAAATTGCAATTTAATGAGAACTTTGTGTAAAATTATATCAATTGATAATGATATAATAACATCTGAATGAAAATCTACATGAATTATCGCAATTTTTTTTGTAATAAAATCTTCTTTACCTGGAATAATTAATAATAAAAAAAATGAAATAATATTTCTTAAGGAGATAATAGAATTGTCATATATGAATGTATGTGACCATAGTATTTTTAATCAAGTGAACATTTGAGTTATAAAATTACCAAAAAAGTAATTTTTCTAGTTAAAAGTATTTATTGAAAAAATAATAATAACAATCAATTAATGCATTTAATGAAGATAGTGAATGTTGAATGGAACGTGGGGTCCACCTAAAGAATTTAATAGCTTATGCATATGTTAGTTTTGGTTTTTTATGTTATTAAGAATTCACAACCAAACTTTTGCGCTTAGTATACAAGCAAACAATGCACTAACATATTTAAAATGACTATTATGCCCTTGGTCAACCTCCTCTTCTCTCTTCTATATAATAGAAAAATATTTTTTTTTTTTTGTGTCATTGCACAAAAACAAGGGGTCCGATTGTCATTGTGCCGACGTATGAATATACAACCAGATATACCC